>JAKVQY010000639.1:0-10731 GCA_030463045.1 Geotrichum macrosporum | reverse complement strand
GGTTGTTGTAATATCCACATTGGAGATTGATTGTGATCTCTGTCTAAGGCCAGGGCGCCTGGGGTAGTTGTTGTTGAACATTCAAAAGAATTTTTAATAGTTTCCTAAAATTCATTGCTACAATGAATGTGTAGTGGTGAGTTTTTCAGCTAAATTCTTGTGCTTTTGTCTTTTCTTTCTCTCCCTAAAATTTCCTTTCTCTTTTTTTTTTTTCTCTCTCTCTATCTCCAATACTGACTTCTGCTTTTTTTTCATTTTTTTAAATTTTTTTTTCCATCATCAAGGCCGATATTCTAGTGCTGGAATTTTGAACGTCAAAACAATTCGACTTCTTGTTCAGCTGCTATCAAGTTACTAAAAGTGTTCAATCAATCTTATTTAAACTCTTTTGCTTCTTTCGATCTGTAGGTTTCTCAAACCACTAAAACTGTCCTTTTCCCGAAGGAAAATAATTGAAAACATTTATGAAATTCTCTTTCAAGTCAAAAGCAGGCCAATTGCACTTTATCACCGTTTCTTTTCCTTTCATATCCTAGTCCTGTACTCAAATGACTGAGGCCCCTACTTGTACAGCCAATTTGGTGCGTACTGCGAACCTCAATCACGACGATGGTATGCCAAGTACCCAACCCTCGTTTCAGACTCGTCCCACTGAACTTCCCAGCGTTTCTCAGAATAGCAACTCGAACTCTCAATTACCACCAAATAATACACCAGTGGCTTCTACAACCACAGCTGACTATTTGCATCGACAGCCTCCCGCCCCCTTTAACACTCAGCATACTTTTAACAATACCCTAAATTTGACTCGTGGTCAACCACAACGACATCCTTCTCAAAGTTATCGCAAAAACCCCTACACTCATAGAAGAATTCCAAGCGAGATCCAAAACACTGCTGGAAACGACAGCCAAATTCCAGACAATCTGGACCTGCCTTTTGAAAACAACAATACAGCAAGACATAGCTGGCATCCTGATTCAATCCGCCAACGATACCCTAATAAATATCAACATCCCTCTGTAGAAGACCAGTACTCCTCGCAACAAGCCCGTCAACAACATTCAGAACCTTCCCAAAAAATGGCTGCAACGGCAGTTCCTTCCAACTACCCTAAAACTTCCGAAGAATGGAAGGAGCGAGGAGCAGCTAGCATAATTAGGACTGAAACGGACGAAAAAGGAAATGTCAGCACTCGTGTGATCAAGAAAGGTGTTCAGGACTTTGAGTTTGGCAGAACTTTAGGCATTGGTTCATATTCAACTGTAGTAGGAGCCAAAGACAAGCAGACACAGAGAAGCTACGCAATCAAGATACTAGATAAGCGCCATATCATCAAGGAAAAGAAGGTCAAATACGTGGACATTGAGAAAAACACTTTGAATCGGTTGGGCGATCACCCAGGAATTGTCAGGCTTTATTACACATTTCAAGATGAAAGCTCGCTGTACTTTGTACTTGACTTTGCATCGAACGGTGAGCTTCTATCTCTCATCAAGCGAGTATGTATTTGGAAAAATTTTTTAACTCACTTCTAACAATTTTAGATGGGCTCTCTAGACGAAATATGTACCCAGTATTATGGTGCACAACTTTTAGACGCAGTGGAGTTCATGCATTCTAGAGGAGTAATTCATCGCGATTTAAAGCCTGAAAATATTCTTCTAGATGACAAGATGCGCATCAAAGTTACTGATTTCGGTACTGCCAAACTCCTGGCTCATGAAGTTGATCAAGGTGGTAACCAGCTACACTCCTTTCCCAGAGATTTTCGTGCTAGTTCCTTTGTAGGCACAGCAGAGTACGTTTCTCCTGAATTGCTTGTTGAGAAAGCGCAAGGAAGAGGTTGTGACATTTGGGCATTTGGTTGCATTATCTATCAATTGATTGCTGGTCGCCCTCCCTTTAAGGGTTCTAATGAGTACCAGACGTTTCAAAAGATTGTAAAGTTGCAATACTCCTTTCCTCCTGGATTTCCAATGGGTGTACGAGATCTAATCAAGCATATTTTGATAGTGGAACCGAACATTCGCTATTCAATTAACAAAATCAAGTCACATCCCTTTTTTGAAGGGGTCAATTGGAATCGAAATGTGTTGTGGAAACAGAGGCATCCAAGGATTCTTCCTTATCGGCCGTCTTCTCGTGCAAGCAGTAACCCCATTTCGAAGATAGCTTCTGGATTTCCCCGTCACCAGAATCCGGCAGTTTATACGAGTAGTTCAACAAATCTGCCTCGTACTAATCCCACTCCTGCGGTAAATCCAAGATCAGCAAGTACCAGTAATATACTTTCAACAGTAACATCTGGTCCTTCCAACAATGTAATTCCTTCCGCTAGCAATAACAATAGCAACAGCAACAGCAACAGCAAGGGCTATAGTCAGGATGGAGCCACAACAGCAGCAGTGGCCGCTCTGGCAAAGCCGCCATCCTCTATTTCTCCTTACTACACTTCTACTCAAAAACAGCAAGTTTCAGTCCCGAGACCTATTCAGAGTCAAACTAGAGAACAGCAGGCATACTCTGCGTCACGCATACAGGGTCCGCAAAGCTCACAACAACCCCATTCTTCACCTGCAAGGGCTTCGTTTGAAAATCAACCAGGTCCACTCACTCAAAACCGATCGCCCCAAATTGGGCACCCGAATGACACAAACACAAATGCCAACGGAGGGTTTGGAGATAATTCTGTAAAGCCATTGGAGCTTCCACTTCCTTCTGCTGTAGATTCAGATTACGCTAGATTGTTACAAGCTGGCAATGAACGGATTCTACGATTTGGTCATGTTATTGTGTCTACCTCAAATGGAATCCCGCTGGAAAACGAAAAGGAGCCCAGTAGAATATCTAAACTGTTTTCTAGACAAAAAAAGAAACGAGCCCTTATTATCACTACCAATGGTCGTCTGCTTGTGCTTGGTTCCAGTGACAACAAAGTAAGGCTCGAGATCCCTATAGCGAATTCACAAGTCACGGTAAAAGAATTATCAATTACTAAGAAATCTGACGTTGGTGGATTTTTTGTGGACAATCGCAGCAAAGTGTATACTTTTGAGGACTCGGCAGGAGCAGCAGGCTGGATGGCAGCGATTGATAAAGCTAAGGAATACGTTGCCAATGCTGAGGCTGTTGCCGCCAGCAAGAGTCAGAACACGGCTACTTCTGCTGCCCTTGCGGCTGCTTCTGCAACGTTTATTCCCCATCGTGAGATTGTCCCTAATTCACGTCGTTCTACTGATTTTGACGTGGGCAATGGACCCAAAATCCCTTTGGCGCAAAGAGCTAGAACTGCAAGATAGGCAAGCAATTTAGTATTGCGTACGATTTTTAAACATTTTTCATTTGTTTTCAAGTAATGCATTGATTTCGACTTTTTAATACCTTTTTGTTTCCATTGTTCTCCCCAACTTTTATTATTTTTTTTCAACTTAATTTAACTTTAAATAATTGCATTATTCAAATCATCATTATCATAGAATCACATTATCTCAATCATTATTCATCATCATCAGAAAACATTGCGTCAATTGCAAATTCGGACTTCGAAATTGATGCCGACGCTACTGCGACCATGCTGTTGAATTGTTTCTCAAACGCATCCTCAATACTTGAAGGGGCACAGTTATTCGTTTTATTTTTGGCACAAGACTGTGAAAGGCTCCATGTTCTAGGCAAGCAGTTTGTGTCAGATATTGTACCGGAAGAATCAGAGACCTCAGGTATAGACGGCGTGGTTATTAATGATTGAGGAACCCTCTTGCTGGTAGTATAGACACCTTTATTATTTTCTGATGAAAACAACAAACCATAGTTGAGCAACGATTGCTGCTTAAATGGCTGACGTTTCGATGGATCTGTCTTTTCAGCTGCAAAATCCTTAACTCCCACTTCAGCAATATCAGAGTCTTCGTTGAGCTTAGAGCCAGTAAATTTGAGACCAATTGACTTCTCTGAATCTCCATTTAAAATTGCTGGTGACATTTTTGATGAAGACTCAATAGATGCAGATGAGAAATAGCTTTTTATAGGCTTTTGCACTTTGGAAAGTACCTTTGCTGAAGAACCAGATTTGCTTCGCTTCACTGGCCTCTTTTTGCCAGCCTCATTTGTACTTTTAGTATTTCTCGCAACATTAATATTAGCACTGGTAGCTCTGGGTTTCGTTTCCTTACTCAAAGTTTCTCCCTGAAGAGTACTGAAACTAGTAGTCGATGAACTTCGGGATATCGACTTAGTAGGAAGCTTGTGTTTGCTATTGTAACTATTGTTTGTTTGTTTATTTAGAGGTTCAGGGTCTGGTTTTGCCGATCCCATAAATGTCGTAGATTCAGAAAATATATGCTTTTGAGTTGATTTTGTAGAAACATCCGCACTTTTGCCAAGAAAATGCACTGCTTTCTTATCGCTCGGAAACAAATCGTGTTCAGAAAAAAGGTTCCCTCGCCTTTTAGACGGATTGATTGTCAAAAATTTGGTTGCCGCAATCTCTTCGATACCATTTTCAAAATCTTCATCCGTGGTGCTGCCAGACGAGTCCAAATCACGTTCATCTTTTGAAAAAAGACCTGAAAGTAACGAGTCTTTAATCTCTTGAAATGTAGTATCACTTTCTTCACAATATGTGTCTGTCAAGTCAATTGCGGATCTAGTTGATTTAACGGAAGCTAAGTTAGAACTTGAGCAGGAATCATTAGATGAGGAGATAGAAGATACAGAGGATTGTTTTTTAAAACCCCAGGAAGTTAGTGTAGATTGCCCCTTTTCCAAGGCTCCATTCCGTTTTGCTATGCGGCCATTATTTCCACTAGCGGAACTTATTGTAGAAGCACTTTCACGAACAGGACCCACGGATTTTTCTTTCTTTTTGGCGGCCATTTCTCGCTCGTAATCCAAAACCAGCTCTCTCCCAAAGTTGAACTGCTCTATAACACATTTAAGAACCATTACTTCAATAAAGGGTGTATCTAATGAAGAAAGGCTCCCATCATTTTGACTAGGAAAAGTTTGTTTGAGTATACTCTCCATTAACAAATGTACTCCACCAGCAAGTTTCTCGACAAGAGCAGTCTGATTTTGAAGTAAAAAGGCATGAATCAACTTAAAATGGTTTAATTGAACTTTATATCTTGTTGGGATCGTGATATTGCTGTATTTTTTGCTGGTATTATAAATTCCTGTAATCTTAAGCATATCCCTTGTTATCACTCGATCTTGAAATTGAGAGAATGCCCCAAAACTCCAAGTTAACAACAATTTACCTAAGAAAGTGACAATATCTTTTGCTGGCCAATTGGCCAGCGTGGACGCGTATGACCAAAGAGAATAGACATTCGGCGTAGATAAAGTTGATCCTGAAATAGATTTAGAGATCGGACGTATACCTTCGGAAGGGCGATACTCGTTGTACAGATAGTAGTGCAGTACTTCGTGATCTGGAAAACTTCTAAGTGAAGTTTTAGATAGGGATTTTCCCATTTTTCGACCAACTTCCTTATCAGGGTTATGCTTCAGTTCATTAAACAACCAGTCCAAAAGGGAATCGAGCTCATACTGTTCTACGGCATCCAGATTAAACAGTAAATTCGACTTGCTTCTATTCGTAGTGTTAACTGTGCCGGAAAAGTGCTTATCTTTATTTTTCCGGAAGATATCGAGAAATGGGGTCGCAAACTTTGATGAGGGAAAGCAAATTCTGCGAGCATGGGACGGCCCAACATGAGCAATTCCCGAATCGTGATCTCCACCTGTCAGCAGTGCAAATACAATGTAAGAGTCCGGGTGAATTTGATTTTTTTCTTTGCTTCCATCGCCAGTACCATTGTTGTCAGAGATAATCGCATTGGAAATATCAACAACACCAGCAAGTCTATCAATTGCCGCTGCCTTCTTGTTGTATTCCTCCTGACTAGTCGTCATGGTTGATCCCGCTCGTTTTAACGCTCTTCTGCTAGGCCGGGTTTGTTCACATGACGTCTCAGCTGCCGGTTCGGCAGCCGATGCAGCTCCACGCTGAGGTTTCAAATATCTTATAATTCTTGTCGCCCTATATACTAGTGAATCTGAATCACCTGTAAATACAAAATCGGCCACTCCGTCACGCTGTAATCTGGAGCACTCTGCTTCGCCTTCTGACGATGCTACCACACAATCAAAACCCATCCAGGTACAAAATTTCATAACCTCCTCGGTTACTGAGTTGTTACCCCCAACGTAACCATTGCAAATACTGTTACTACGACGGCCACAAACAAGCTGTCTGTTGGTCTTGGCCAGTTTGTCCTGTCCATCAAAGACCATGATTAATTGAACACCAAGACAGTAGTACATCAGTAAACGTTGAAAAAGAGCTGTTTTGTAGTGCTCCTTCGTGGCTCGTGTGATTTCGACAATCCACATTGTACCGTCAACAGCTAGCACTGGGTTCCTCTTATGCTGAGCATAGAAGTCTTCAACAAATCGAGAGAGAGCTAAAAGAAAATTGGTTAATGAAAAGGCACGGAAAAATACTCCGAATTCCATACTTACGAAGAACTACTTCATAATCTTTTGTTAATTCCCATAAGCTAGGTGAACGTCAGCATCAAGAATAGAAATGAAAACTTAGAAGCATACTGCTGAATTCCCATGCTGTCGTTCTTTGCGAATGAGATGTCATTATGCAAGACCAAGGTAAATAGTTTGATTGTTGTGGAAAGGAAGTAAACAATTAGGGTAACGGCTTAATTTGAGTTTGTGTTGCCCTAGGTAATGTGGTGAGGCATAGACCTCGCGACTCTCACTTTGTATCAACACCCACAATTCCTTTTGTATAATATTTGTCTTATATTCTTCACGCTGTGATTTTCTGAAATGAGGTTTCCTGTTAGTGAATGAGAAAATCGTATATTTCAAGACGCAAATCAATTCAGATGTCAATATCTGATTTGTCATTGAGATGCAATAAATGCATACCAGGATGTAACTTAATTAAACTAAATATATAACCTGGGCAATTTTTTATGGGCCTACATGGTTTTTTGATTGAAAATTTACGAGAGATAACATCTCGTAGACTTGGTATTTAAATTCTCACCTAAGTCATCAAAATGTTTGCTTCGGGTTTGTTGTCTACGTTTAGAACTCAAGAGCAGTGACTTTGGTACGCTAGCCAACATTGTTTTCACAAAGTTAGAGAATACGCCAAACAATTTTGCAGTTTTATATTCCACATGCCCTTTCCATTACATATTTCAATTTTATACTAGTCTCTAAATTAATACTGAGTACTATTCAGTAAACTTGATTCTCTTGTTAAAGGAAACAGGTACACGTCCTACTAGCATTCCACATACAAGCTTATCCTGTTATTATATCAGAATTTGTTTTGGTTTTCAAAAAACTTGTTTTTGCGAGGTTGCATGAAGTAATGACATATACGTCTTGAGTATCCCCTTCGAAGTCATTACGAATGAGCTTTCTCAATACGCTACAAATTCAGTTTAAAAGTGGTTCATAAAATATTATCAAAGATAGTGCCTAAAAAGATTTGAATAATTTTGTTTGAGCTATTTGATTAAATAATTAAAAAATAATTGTAAGAAATGAGCAATTCCAGGCGTAAGAAGGCGTCACAATATACAAAACATATTTGCTAACACAATTTGAAGCTAGTGCATAGAGCCTGGTGTGGACAGCAAATTCAGAGGAGCCAACAAGATGCACAATGATTTTTCTACTAACTTGGAGCAGGAAATGGATGACTTTAATGTTTTGTTAAAGCTTTTTCTGCTCCCAGTTACCACGCGAAGGTATTAATAATAACAGCTTTCCGTCAAGTATAACGCAAAGAGAGCAAACTATAATCTTTTGGAGAAAGGCTTAATTTTTTGCTATTTTCATTTAGTGGTTTGTTTCAAAAGCAATTGGACAAAGATATCAGGAATTTGCCTAAATTAATGGAAGATATGAGGAACATATTAGCCAGAACACTGCTCATCTATCTTGCCGGGTTTGAAGCCAATGAGTATTACCAGAAAAGCAAAGAAGGGACCTTTAGAAAAATGAGTAACAAATAGGAAGAAGATATGAAAAAAGATGAGCGTATGGTAAGTACGTTAGGTTTTGAAATTGAGGTAAAAAATAACTCTTTTCTTAAAGATTGAGTTAAGCGCTGGGATTTACAGACATTAATATATTGCAATAAAATTGAAAAACTATTATTATTACCTAGCTAGATACAGAGCCATTAATCACTATTTGAATATTGAAGAGCCAGTTTACTCTGAATCGATGAATGAAAGTGATGAATTTAATACTGAAGAAGAAATAGCGGAGGATATTGCTAGTTATTAGTAAGTCATTAATGACGTTGGAAGTAAATATATAAGCTAAACATAATAATACAAGAGGCAAATTATTATTATCATTAATGATTTTGCTCTTATTAATTTTAACAAAAGGAATGCCTCAATTTGGGAAAATTACAAATATTTGCTTGATTTCTGTTTTAAACCTGGATCTGCAGAAAATATTTCCACTCGATGGACGGGCTCTTTCAGTTGGAATAATATGGTTTATTACTTTTGCAGAAGGGAAGTTTAAAAACATGTTCAAATTTTTAAAAAGGAAAAATATCATTGCTCTTCACCGGAAGAGGAGATTTATCAGTTAATTTGTCAAAATTTTATGACCATAGAATTAATAGTGTTTTTCTCGGTGCTCTTTTATCATTTTTCAGTGAATTTCCACGGAAACCCTGCTTTATTAAGAAGAGACTAAGTGCTGGTCTGAACGGCAACATAGATAAATAACGCAGCACAGACAAAAGTGTACTTCATAGTGCCTGAATTTCGCAAAGTTCGTCTAAGTTTTGGTTGATTTCATATGCTTAACAAAATTCAGTATTTGTTGAGTTATTGAATAAAAACATAATTTAATCGGTATTTCAATATTTTTTTTCCCATTTCTTTAATTAATTTTTTATTTTGAGATTGTAAGGTGTTTTTAAGTGGAAATACAGTGGACCAGTTTTATAATGATATCAACTCTAAAATATTTTGCCACCATTTGGGCTATCTTTTAATAAAAGTGATAGAGCAAATGCATTAATATTCACTATTGTAAATTCTAGTAGGTCAATTCAACATGTGCTGCTAATATTATAAGTTGAATTTTTAGCTGAAATTTAAAAGTGTGGGGAGACCTCAAATATATCTTGTAAATATAAGAAATATAACTATAAAGTTTTTCCACATTTTTTGATTCAACTACAGCTTATGACTAACTACAAGGCTTTGAGTCCGCCATTGTCCGTACTGTGCGCACTAAATATCAAAAAAATTATTTGTTTTTATTTCAATGTTTCATTATCTGGGAAAATTCAAACCATTATTATTGTTTTTATTAAAAGTTCAACTTTAAGTAAATGGATGTTGCATTTTAGTTTTTAGAGGAATCAAGTTTTTTTTATCAAGACCGGATTTGACTTCTTACCAGCGCGGCATTCGACTTCAACTTCCTGACCACGTACTAAAATGGATTTTTTCACAAGAATCTAAAGTGGTAGCTTTTCGAGTTTAAGGGCAAGCAATCTATAGTCCATGCAGCTTTTGCCTTTATTCAGTACATTCAAACCACTTTCCAGTGCACTACACTGTCTGCACTTTTCAAGTTTCGAGCAAGCGAATATAGCAGGCCCTTAACGTCAACCATAATAAAACCCCTCGAATTGGCTCGCAACAAAGTCAAACTACAAAGGTACTTTCCATGTTTAAGCTAATGAATGAAATTCAAACTTTACTGAGATCTCAAATGTTGAAATAATCTCTCCTCCAATCCCTTACCAATAAAGAAATTCTTATCTGGCATAATGCCATCCAACATTTATACAAGGAAACAATACTTTACACAGATATTTACAAAATTAACATGAGAAGGTTGAACAAAAGTAAACTGGTCCCATTTTTTAAATTTAAAAAAAATTCAAATATATAGATACATTCTTCACCTTCATTTCAAACGCTTGAAAAGAAGAGGAAAAAAGAAGATTAAAAAATATTAGCAATCTGTTTTTTAATAAGCTCACGTAAACTTGATTGCAATAGTTTGTTTTTTGAAAAACTCTGCAACGCCTTTGCGTCCTCAGTCATCTTAGCAGTAAAATATTTACTAGAAATCACTTTATTTAAAGACTACCAGTAGGTTTAAAAGGTTTAAACTGCGCTTAATTTGCATCACCAAAGATGCTACAGAATTCTTTCAGTGACAAATGGCTTTTTAAACGCCATCTGTCAATTCTACAAAGAGTATAATGCTGATATTTAAGAAATAGTCGGTGACTATGTATAGATCATGATACCCAGTCTGAAATAAAGCTTGACATTAAGCCCCGCGATAAACTTAAAAGCCAAAAACAGAAAGTTCAGAAGCAATGACGGCAAAATATCCTTTACCCCTTAAATATTTATGAGCAAGCGCAAAGGAATAAGTTTTTAAAATATATCACCTTAAAGGTAGTCAAATGCAACATGAGAATTACAAAAATTCTCTTTGAAATTATACAATTTATCAATCAGACAATCAATATTCTCTATCAGGACCAGCTTACTCCACATATTGCAAGTACCTTTAAGGTCTTCTGCTCAAGCATATTTACTCATTTCTTTATATGATCTTATCCTCAAGCACGGGATTGGGCCAGTTTTCAACCTATGCAATTTTGCAACTAAATTTGCTCTCAAGCTTGCTCTT
>JAKVQY010000063.1:0-31452 GCA_030463045.1 Geotrichum macrosporum | reverse complement strand
TTCTCCACCTCACTATCAAAACTTGAACTATTTATCACACGCTCATCTCTTTCCAAAATTAAAATTTACAAAAATCATGAAAAAATATTTGTAAATTGCGTTAGCTGAAAGTTTTAGAGTTTAAACAGTGTAAAAAAAATTTAAAAGCATTGATAATGTTCATTTAGCCTGGGCCCGTAGTCAAAGACCTTAGAAAAAATGTTGCAGACTCTGGTTTTGGCAATTTTTCTATTAAAAAAACCCCAGTATCTTGGGTAACCTCTTAGTCAAAAACAATAGGCCTGGATTCCATGTACTAGATAGAGGGCTTTTAGCTTATTCCAGTGCAGTATCCAAGATCACAAATTTTCAAAAAAAATTTGAGCCTCGCTTAAAAGTAGCTTAGCTTGAATGTAGGGGAAGGTGTTAACCTCTGTAGTTGACCTGGTATCTGATCCTTTGATGAAAATCACAAAACACACCTTTGTAGAGCTTATGGCCCAATCTCAACTATTAGATAAAAACAGAAAAACTATTCTTCCCTAAGAATTAGACCATTTATTGTTTCCTCATTGCCAAGTTAATTTTATTTATTTATTTTGAATCAATTGTAGACCAACGTTCATGTTTTGCAGATCCAGTTGAAAATACTATTATTAAACAAAACTTTTCTGAAACAAAACAAATTTGCAGAAAATTTTCACTCAGGGAGGTTAGAAATAACCTGGTAAAAACTAGACGGCTAATACTAGGGTACTCAATTTCATACCGTACCGCTATGGACTTTAAGTTTTATGTCCATGAAATCATCGACTGAACCAAACTCACTATTAACATTACGAAAAAGGTATATGTTCTAAAGAATTGCTTATTTAAATTGTTGAGAAGGCAAAAAAGCTAAAGACAGTGGTGAGTAAGAAAATTAATGTAGAACATATTTGGACCAGTGGTGCCCAAACTTAAAGTTTTAAAAAACGTCAAAACAAATCATGGAAATATAGAATAGAAATACATCTTGTCTGCTGTGAACGAGATCCAAAATTGTTTGTTGCAGAAAAAGTAGTAAATTACGTTAATAACCGATTGACCACCTGAGCACATGGAAATCTGTGTTATCAAGTCTAACAGCAATTCTTTCAGTATCCATAGTATCACAGCTGCAGATATTAACTTTAAAACTTTAAGGTATAATATCATATTTGTAAATCTAACTCAAGTTATGTCTAGCATTGATACACTACTATATGCCTATTTCAAAAATCTAGCGCTTACTTCAAAGATCAATACATTTGGCTCTCTCGTTGCCCATTGACAAACCAATGCTAGGAGTCTAAATTTGCTACTGGGCTGTAATCCCTATTTTATAAAAGTTGTTACTGTTCCAGCGTTATCTTTCCTGGAATTTTTCTGATTTCTAAGCATTCTAGCTTTTAATTGAAAGCTACTGTCTCGAATATACTCAAGTCTATATCAACTCTACTATCTCACATAACCATAAATAAATTATATTTAAACCTTACATTCTTTTTTGTGCTCAGTACGTCCGCCATCCAAGGGTGCACCAGTAGAATTGTCTCCTAAGGCCGACTGTTCACCAAATCTAGCCTCTTGTTCACTCATTCAGAATAAAAAATCAATTTAAGGCTCAGCTTCCCATTCACCCTTTTTTAAAAGACAGTCATCAGTCCTCAATAGGTTTATGTTAAATACCACAGAGCACTTTTCAAATTATAATTCTATTGCAGAAAATTTACTTCTAGTTTCAGGAAAGAAATAATCAATTCGCTCTATTTTTGTACTCCCCCTTTCTTTTTTCTTGTTGTTCTGCAACCCCATTGAGTTCCAAAAAGTTATCCGGAACTTTCAAAACCCAAGCAACTCTTCCCAAAGTTTTCTGGTAAAGTTCTATAGTGCTAAAGTCACTCCTCTTGTTAATGAAACTTGATAGTATCCATGATGATGTACGCCTGGCGATTTCCTTCACATTAGTCAATAAATTTCTTAACTGATTTGCTAATAGAGCTGTTACTTCTACTAGTCTCAGTCCCAGGTCAGACGGTTGGGTTTTTAGGATGTAAAGTGCTTTTTTTTCCATTCGCTCTCACTCATCGTTCGTTTTCCTCTTACTTAGTGTTATTTAAATATTTATATTACTTCTATCTATTTGTAATAAATTTGGTATCTTAGAACCTTCTGCCTGTTCCCGTTGACTCGCTCGTAACTGCGCAATACCGATCCTCAATCGCAATGGCCTCGTAAGTTCCTTGCATACTCGTGAAAATGCTATACTCGTGTCCTTGCACGTCTGACACCGTGTTTGTCTCTACTACTTTGCAACGGGGAGGGTGACGTCCCACACACTCACTCCGAGTATACACAAACGAAAATGGAGGAGTGCCCTTCAAATGAAAAATAATTTCTGCTTGGTCGCCCTCATGAATATCTTGAATTATTGTTGTGCCTTCTGACACAACGACTGACGGAACTTCGTGAATAAATTTCGTATCGTTGGCTGATAGCTTCACTTGACAACTGGAAGAGCTATCAGAAAGAGTAAGCAGAGTCAGGTTGCCAGGAGCAGCAGCCAGACGGGAAAATGGCGAACTAGTCGTAGCTTTCTGCTTCTTGCCATTAAAATCATATGAGATTTCAAATGGTGGCACGCCGTTAAGTGCAAAGGCAATACGCTCGCCAACACAGTAGTCAGTCTTCGGACTGATAGGGGTTAAATACGGCACGTCTGAAACAAAAATGAAAACTCTCTCGTCGTCCTTGAAAATTGACCTACCGCATCCGTTGCTGTCAGATATAGAATTCAACATCACAGTATGTTTACCCAGTCCAAGGTCCTGATAAATACTACGAATCAAGTGTTTCTTATTGTGCACGTCCTTAATTTCAACCTTTTCAGACTTGCCCGTACTTTCATGATGCACCGTCAAGCTAACAGAGAATGGCGCCTTTCCTGTAAGCGTTATTGGAATTGGATCCACAGTAGAATCCTCAGGCTCAGTATTGATGCAAACTTTGTAGGTCTTTCCACGTTCTGCAAAAGAGACTGTAGGCAAAGAATTAACAGTTTGTTTTACAACAATTGGATTAAACGCAAATAGCTTCAAGTCGTTTTGCGAATAAATTCCATCAGATACTCCTATAAAAGTATACTTGTACAATCCAGGCTTTGCATTCTGTAATCCCAAGCTAGCGAACTTTGTTGCAACAGCAAATTTCTGCTTTAAATAGTTTCGAGGGCCAGTTACGTCGTAGTATATTGTATAAGGCGAAGAACCTAGAATTGTTAGCAGGAAAATTTATAAACAGAAAGACACTTACCAGTAAGACCAAGCTCTAGAACGTCTTCCTCTGCTTCACAAATGGCCCTCCTCTCATAATTTAGGCCATCAAATTGAAGTAGAGTTGTATTGACAAGAAATAGATTAGGCCTCTCCACCCATGAGATATCAAACGGCTTGGACCCGCGAACGTCACCAGGGCAGTAGGCATCTTTGACAGAAACTAAAGAATATAGCCCCTTTTCATCTACACGAATTACTTCACCATTTGGTTTGCTCATAGTGGTGCTTTTTTCAACGATCGACCCTGCTTCATTTTCATGGCGATAGACAATGTCCCACGGCCCTTCTCCGCTTAGCTTGAGAGGAAGTCCAATTTCGCGACCTTCCAACGTTTTAACCGACATACTACCATCCAACGGCAAGAAGTCTGCTGCAGGGCGTTGACGTCGAACATCGATATTGATATCACGTTCATTCAAGGTCGTAATACATCCATGACTATCTTCAACTGAAATTAAAGATATTGTATAAGGGCCTCCTTGTTTGAGGGGAGGTGTAGTAATGATAAAACTAGTTTCCGTAATGTCTGCCTTAGAATAGCTAGTCCTCTTAGAAGCTCCATATACAATTTCGTAATTAAGCTTGAAAGGTGGGATGCCATTGAATTTGACTTGAACATCAATGAAGTCGCCGGAGCAGCATTTCCGTTTCTGCTCAGCATTGACAAATGATGCGCCAGCTAAGGCACGAATAATTTGCTCAGTACTAAAATCGCTACCTCGAAGCTCGATGTTCTTGTAAACGTCGTCACCTAATTGATAAAACTCATATTTGTAGCTACCAGCCGACGTAGGTTTAAATTCTAGTTTTTCTCGTGTTTGAGAAATTGTCTTGTACTCATTCTTAATTATCATATTATCTCGCACCATTCTGTAATTAATGGTAAAAGGGGGTGTACCAGAAAGTGAAATATCAGCAGTAACTCCTACAGGACCTGCACATTTATCCTCAACGCATGCAAAGTCTACTTTCATCGAAGGTTCGGGAGGCACGTATACCAAGCAAGAAGCTGGTTCTAAAACTGTCCCTTTGCAGTAGTTGCCTTCAAACTCCAGCAGTTTGTAAACTCCAGAGTTCTTGACAGAAATAGAACCAGTAAGCTTCGTAAAGTTATGAGAAAAAGTGTATTGGGAACTGGAATCAATGCTATCTTCAAGAGGCAAATGATCAAACTCAGCTTTGAAAGGGCCATCACAACTTTCAACACCGTTAATAATAATAGGGAGGTTAGTAGCGCTTCCCTTCCGAAGTTTAATTGGGTTTTCTGGGCTACATCCTCTAAAGCTAATTTGGGGCCGAGGATGAACCATAAACCCGTAAGCAAGAGATTTCGAATACAACAAGCGGGGGCTTTCACGATTGTTATAAATCTTGGTGTAGTTCATGACGTTTCCAAGGGCATCCTCAACTTCATCAATGTAGTAGACCCAGTCACCGGTCGTGCTTAAGGCGGTATCCATTTCAATTTCGACGGACTGAGAAGATGCCCAAGTAAGAGGATCATTATTTTTCCAAAAAAAGGGCAACTTGCCAGAGGAAGAAAAAGGTAAAGCAGAAGAGTTTTGAACGTTAACGCTTTGAACAGTAATAGTTTTTTCTTGACCTTTAACTGACTTGCTATACTTGACCTTTAAGGGAGGCACACCGTCAACCGAAATTTTTGGTACGTCAACGTCCCCGACGCAGCGGTGAGACTCATCTGCATCCGTTCCACTAGATATATAAGCAGAAGGACATCGAGATACAAGAACGTCAGAACGATAAAGTCGAATATTCAGCTCAGATACATCTATGATTTTCGTAATGCGATATAATCCAGGTCTTGAAACAGGCAATGAGTAATAAGACAATCGGGGATCTTCCAGCTTCTCCGGAGATGAAGACATTTTGAGCTTTTTGATTTCTTTTTTCGTAAAGTTGTGCTGCGTCAATTCCAAGGTATCGAGATCGTAGCTATCGAGCTGAATAAAAATTGGGTCCGTAGCATTGAGCCGAATAGGGATAGAGACCTCGGAGTACGAGTTTTCAAGGCAAAACGACTGCAGAGTAGGGTTGAACAAAGCTGTGCTTTCAGGTAGAATCTGAACTGTATGCCTGCCTGAGAGGTGAGACGTAGAATCGAATAAGTCCTTGCTTCGTACGCGTTTACCAGAAATAGTCAGCTCGCTATCAAAAAATGTATTCCAAATGCCTGCAAAAACTGCTGACGCCGAAAACGCTGAGCTAATACTAAACATCAGGTTCATTAAAGTTAATAGAATAACTAGCGCTAGAGTAATTGTGTTTGTAAAAGTAAGCCATGGTATTCGTAAAACAGGAAGAAGGCCTAGAAAAAGACATTCTATGATACCGAATTTAACGACAAAAAAAATATCATTGTGATCTTGAATCGCAGAAGTTGAATGACGTCTTGCAATCAGGTCAACTACTTTATACGCTTGAATAGCAACGAAAATTGCTGAAATGATGGTCCTTTGCGTCCCAATATCCAAATATTCTTCAGGAATGAGAGGATTGTGTAACGGTTTAGTTGAGTTCTTGCGCCATGGCCTTACAGAACTTCGTCGAATAGTAGTAGAAGAAGACATGATACAGTTTATGGAGTTAAACGTCTCGAGTCTTCAGCATGGTGAGTCCAAGATTTTGCTTAAGTTTTGGTGTTCTTTCGCGAAATCAGGGAAACGAAAAATTCACAGCAACGTTTTTTGAGTAATGACCATTATTACCCTGTTGCTTAATAGCCGTATATCATGTGACTGTCGTCAGTGCCGCAATAGCTGCTGGAAACATTTTCTGCTAATCTTTGGTACGTTTTGATTTAATTCTTTAAAACACAAGTATTTATACCTCTATTGACTTTCAATAAGTCTGTCGGTGTGTTTCGCCTTTGTAACTTTAGTCTATCTTAGAGAAATTTGATAACTCCGCGTCCGCACGTTTTTTGTGAAATCCCTTGTTTTCTCTTAAAAGTCAAAGCTTCTTTCAGCTGGGCTATACCATACTTCAGACATTTCAGTTTGCGAAATCTTTCTAGACCTTTTCGTTCTCATTGTAGTAGAACCAACTCTTTTTTCATTTCTTAGCTTTGGTTTGCCGAAGGCCTTTGGTATGTACACATGACAAGCAAAAAGTCTATCGAAAGGACCGTTGGGCCCCATGAGACTTCTCCTCTACCGAACGGAGACAGTTCAAACAATGGTAGCACAGATACTGATTCTGATCTTGAAGTGGAAGGGGAGGCTTCTTTTTCTCTTCAGCAAGCTGGCCACAAACTTGAAACTGATTGCGATGGTGTCTTGCACCGCCATATGGAGTCTAAAGGTACAGACCATGAGAGCTTCTACTCCTTAGACAGCGAAGCACCATCAACTGCTTTTCATACAGTGGAGCCTCTCCCTAATACTGCAGATTCTATTAACCTGGTGTCAGAATCTACCAATTCTTCCTCTTCTGGCCGTCAGAGGCATAAACCAGGCGTAATTCCGTCAGTCAAAATTACGTCCCGGGAAGAGATATTTACTGACAACAGCTTTGCATATGCAACAGAGGACGGAAAGTCTTCCTTGTCAAATCCAAAACATCCAGCAAGACCTTGGAAGTCAACATCCCACTCTAGTATATTTCAACCCTCTTTGCATGGATGTGAATCTTTACCTCCAGTAACTCTGAGTGAGGACAGCAACGAAAATAACATTTCAAATACTCAAGTGGAATCAAAAGATAATAAAACCATCATTACTACTTTTTCAGAAGTGGGATCGCATAGTTGCAAGCGAGTGAGCATTGCAAACTCAGTTAATTCCATTAATGCTATTAATGACAAAAACTACAAATTCATACAGAAATTGGACAATGCATCACCGAGTACGCCAGATTTTGGTCCGAGTCAAAGGGATACAATGTGTGTGAACAGTGATATGGTCGAAGAACTTGAAGAGGGTTATAACGACTATGATCTGGATACTGAAGATACACGCGTACGCAGGCCGACTGTCACTTCAGCAGTCAACATTTATGCAAATTTGGAAAACACTCCGGGCTTTGTGGGTATAGTCGCTATGGCGTTTGCTGGAATACCAGCCCCAGGCGATTTGCTATATCGAGGAAGGAAATTTTTTGACGGCGAATTGGAAACATTACATACACACGCAAGTGGTCATCCGACTCCTGCAGCAAATATCACTTTCCACAGAGAGCACACCTCGAAACAGATTCGTAAAAGAAAATTTAAGGCACTGGGGTATTTGGTGAAGGAGTATTCAAGGCTCGGTTTGAAATATATCCTTACTTTGAAGGGTTTTGCGGTAACTGTCTATTTTCTTCTAGTTGTTGCGTTTGGCGGAATGTTATTTCTCCTTCTTTGCAATGCCGCACCTGCAATGACAAAAGTATGGGGGCCTGATGACAAGTTACACTCTCCACGCCAGATCTGGATCGAGATATGCTCCCAGATTCTCAACGGCTTGTTCTGTGTTACGGGATTAGGCTTATTTCCTATTCGCGCTCGTGATCTATACCTCTGGATTCGAGGGCGTTATATGGGTGACATATATTGCAACACAAAAATTCTTAAGATTCACAGTGACTGGTTTTGGGCAGGGTTTACTAGCGACTGGAAGCTGCTGTTGGTTGTTATCTTGTATATTATGAACTCTATCTTCCAAGTGTTACTTTGCTTTGTCATGTGGCACTATAGTCGATTTAACAGGCCATCTTGGACTACAGGTACACTGATTGCTGCTAGTTTTTCATGTGTCATTATTTCTGGAATATTCATGTTTTTTGAAGCTAAAAGGATTAAGAACTACTGCTTTCAAACGGGACACATACGTCAACCAGGATTGTCCTTCAGCGCCACAAATATCACTGAGACTGGGGCTAAAGTTGAGACCGTTGTAGCCATCCAAGGCGAACGGCAGCCTCATCAAGAGCTATTTTCATCTGTTTGAACACCACCCGCTATTTTGTCGTAATTATTTTTCTTATCGTCCGTTTCACGTGAATTTTGTGATATTAGTTTTCTTATATTTAATTTAACCTAACCCTATTATCTACTTTTCGTCCGTGAAGCATTATTCTGATGCCATGATAGAGTACGAAACGTATTTTTGTTTTAATTTGAGCGTAAAACCGAACTCGGGCACTCCCATAAAAGTTCCATTATACCTCCTTTTCTTTTTTTCTTAAGACTTGCTTTCACTCTTCAGTTACGTTTGGACATATTTTGCTCTGTGATACTAAATAGTAGTATATCTTGCTCTTTCGTCTGCTCATGAAACGTTGACTGCTAAGCCGCAACCGCTAGTGAACCTCTCGTCCCCGAACGATTTCAAGCACTCGAAACACGTTTAAGAATACATAACAGTCAAAAGGCTTACCTTCAGCACTATCCCACGAGGTAAAGATTTTAGTGGCACGAAAAAAAAGGGCTGGGTACACGATTCAGGCCAGTTTAAAGACGTTCAAGAGTCCTCTTCCACTGACGAAATGATCAATCCTCTTCAACCCTCTACAGCCATGAGCGATTATCCACCGCACTCAAAACCGATTTCCGCGTCTTCAGCAACCTCTGGGGAACTTACTCCACTACGCCAATCTCTCTCTGATAGCGATGCGAAGTATTTTGGTGGAACTGGCTCTACACATTCTCGTAGTGGGTCCTATGATAGTCACACTAGCGACCATATTAGAAGCACTGGTCGCGATGTCCCTAATTTTGAACGCCAGGAGTCTTTTGGAGGAAATCCCCAAGATAACGAAAGTGACTTTGACGATAATGACGAACTCCCGTTTGTCCAGCCAGTGAATAGATTTTCAATGCCAAGCCGATGCTCTTATTTGCCTTGGAACGATTGGTTAAAACATACAGTTGCGTCTATGGCAAAAGCTTTGTCAAAGTATGCTAAATTTATTGGTCCTGGTGTTATGGTATCTGTCGCATATATGGACCCGGGAAACTACTCGACTGCAGTTTCTGCCGGCGCTCTTTACCAATACAAGCTTTTGTTTGTTGTTCTTGTATCAAATTTATTTGCTGTGTTTCTCCAGACCTTGTGTGTCAAACTAGGATCTGTCACAGGAATGGACCTTGCCCAAAACTGTAGAGAACATCTTCCTCGGTGGCTTTGTATTGCAATTTACATTTTAGCTGAGATAGCTATTATTGCAACCGACCTTGCTGAGGTAGTGGGCACTGCAATCTCGCTCAACATTCTTTTTAAAATACCTTTGCCTGTCGGTGTGTTGCTGACAGTTGTTGATGTCCTGCTTGTGCTTATGGCCTATCGACCCAACGGTGAAATGAAAATTGTTCGATACTTTGAGTACCTCGTTTCAGTATTGGTCTTGCTTGTCGTCATTTGCTTTGCCATTGAATTAGGAAATATTGGGCCTGTGGATCCTGCCGAAATCTTTAGAGGTTTTATGCCTTCGTCAGAACTTCTTGAAACCAAAGGTCTCTATTTATCCTGTGGTATTCTAGGTGCAACTGTAATGCCTCACTCTTTATACTTAGGCTCTGGTTTAGTCCAACCTCGTTTGCGTGAGTTTGACAAAAAACACGGATATTTCAGTGAAGCTGGTACTTCAGAAGAAGAATACGACATGCTCAAATACAAGCCTTCTATTCATGCTATCAACTATGCAATGACATACTCTATCGTGGAATTGATTATTTCCCTATTTACTGTTGCTATTTTTGTCAACTCCGCTATTCTCATTGTTGCAGGTGCAACTTTGTCCAACAGTCCTGATGCTGTTGATGCTGATTTATTTTCTATTTACGAAATGTTGCAGAGGTTTCTTTCGCCAGCTGCTGGTACTGTATTTGCTCTTGCGCTTTTATTTTCTGGGCAGTCTGCTGGTATTGTCTGTACACTCTCCGGTCAAATGGTTTCGGAAGGGTTTTTACATTGGTCTTTCAGGCCATGGATTCGGAGATTAATTACTCGTGGCCTTGCTATTGCCCCATGTCTTTTTGTAGCCATATTTGTAGGCCGCAAGGGTCTCGCAGATGTTCTGAACGCTTCACAAGTTGTTTTGTCGCTATTGCTTCCTTTCGTATCTGCACCACTGCTTTACTTCACATGCAAGAAGTCCATCATGCGTGTACCAACAACATCTTTTCCTGTTATTGTTGATTCTGCCGGAGTCCCAATTCGTAGGCAGCAAAGAGAAAATAATGCTCTTTCGCCAACTACCACCCTTACTGGCTATGTAGAAGCCTATTCTGCATTGAATTCTAGTGGGGCCCATGATAATGATTTAGATATCAATGAAACTCAATCAAGGATTTCCGAAGAAAGCATTTCATCTAGCATAGTCGTTCCTGAGTACAAGGACATGAGCAATGGAAAGTATACAAACATTACAGCAGTTGTCATATTCGGTTTAGTATCTTGTCTTAACCTTTTCATGATAGTGTCAATGGCCATGGGTGCAGATGTCCATTTTTGACCAGTGTGACTTTCAGCTTTTAATTTCTTTTCTCTTTTGTTATTTATTTTTCTATTAGTATTGCGCTTTCGTACTTCATACCTGATCCAGAATAAAAACGATTAAATATTTTTGTAATAGAACCTCTGCTGTCTTGTTTTGTTAAGCCCTGCTGCCGGTCGGTTTTGAATTGTCGATGTGTCGAGATTTTTGTACTGTTTTGGCCGCGCTTGAAATGACTCTTCACAAAGAGTAAAAGAAATAAAACTGTCATTTTTCATCCACCTCAAACTCAACTTCCTTTATTTTTCACCCAAGAAAACCAAAATGGTCGCCCAGAACCCAAGTCAACAATATCTTTCTACTAGATCCTCCAATGAGCCATACCTCAACTTTGAAGAGGCAGTTATTCAAGGCCTAGCACCTGATGGAGGCCTCTATATTCCCACTGAGATTCCTTCTCTACCCGTAGACTTTCTCGACACCTGGAAAGATTTGACATTCCAAGAACTTGCTTTTAATATTCTATCTCTTTACATTTCTTCCGATGAAATCCCTTCTGCTGATCTTAGGACTTTGGTTGAAAAATCCTACTCAACTTTCCGGGCGCAAGATATCACACCAGTGACTACTCTGAACCAGGATCTCGGTCTTTATCTGTTGGAATTATTCCATGGTCCTACTTATGCTTTTAAGGACGTTGCTCTGCAGTTTGTCGGTAACTTGTTTGAGTATTTCTTGACGCGAAGAAATGCAGGCAAGGCTGTGGACTCCCCTGATAGAGACATTATCACTGTGGTAGGCGCTACCTCTGGTGACACGGGATCTGCTGCCATATACGGATTACGAAACAAGAAAGACGTTTCAGTTTTTATTCTGTACCCCAATGGTAGAGTCTCGCCTATCCAAGAGGCCCAGATGACTTCTGTATTGGATCCTAATGTCCATACTATTTCTGTCACTGGTACCTTTGATGACTGCCAAGATCTCGTCAAAGAGATTTTTGGTGACAACGAATTCAATGATAAGTACCACGTTGGTGCTGTCAATTCCATTAACTGGGCTCGCATTTTGGCCCAGATTACATACTATTTCTATTCATTCTTTTTTCTTGCAAGATCTGTCTCGGGAGGACCCAGGGCTTTGGCGAAAAAAATTAACTTTGTTTGACTCACTGGCAACTTTGGAGATATCCTTGCTGGTTTCTATGCCAAGAAGATGGGACTTCCCATTAACCAACTGGTTATTGCAACTAACGCTAATGATATTTTGGACCGTTTCGTCAAATCTGGTAGTTACTCTAAGAGTGCTTCTGAGTCTTCTGACCCGGTTGTTCACGCTACTCTTTCACCTGCTATGGACATTCTTGTGTCGAGCAATTTTGAGCGCTTTTTGTGGTACTTAGCTCGTGAGAATGTTGCTTTTTCTAATGCTGAGGCTGGATCTACCGTCAATAAATGGATGTCTGATCTCAAGACCGTTGGCTCTTTCAAAGTTCCTGAATCAGTGCTGACAGCCGCAAAGGTACACTTTTCAAGCGAACGCGCGTCAGACCAGCAGACTGCCGATACTATTAGAGAAGTCTACACTGAAGTTTCACCCAAGTATATTTTAGATCCTCACTCGTCTGTCGCTGTCACTGCTGCACTGCGTTGCATTCGAAACCAGCCCAACGGCGAGGCAGAGCACTTTGTTGCACTCTCCACTGCACATCCTGCCAAGTTTGCAGAGGCTGTTGATTTGGCTTTGAAGGGTGTTGAGGGGTATTCGTTCGAAAATGATGTTTTGCCTCAGGAATTTAAGGACATGGCAACCAAAGAGAAGAAGCATTTGTACGCGGACAAACCTGACTTAAAGATCATCAAATCTATCATTATTGAGGAATTGAAGAAGGAAAAACCAAGTATTTAAATATAGCATTACATGTAGCTTACAGAAATGCAAGAGAAAACAGATTTGACACTTATGTAGCATTTATATTACATGGCTCATAGTACTAGATCTGCTTAATTTCAGAATCGCTTGGCGCTGCTATCTCATCTGGCTTAACAGCAACATATTCTGATTTATCCTCAATCTGTAAAACGGTTGATGTGAGTTTGGGTGTTGATTCATCAAAATCTAGTCCTTGGAGCTGGTCCAATTTTTGCGCCAAGGGAGCCACTGTATTTACAGCGCGCTCCAAGACATGGCAAACACGCTGTTGAAGAATCTTGGAAGAATCACAAGTCACCGTTAAGTCATCATCATGAAAGGAAATTTCTGCTTTCATATTGTCAATTTGAATAGTTGCAGTTTTGTGGTCAGATGAAATTTGGTAGCAGTCACCAAATTGAGCAGCTAGAATAACAGAGATTTGTTCAAGTCGGTCCATTGTAGTCAAGTTAGCATGGCCAGTGTTAATTACTGTCGAGTTCGGCTCTAAGACATCGGATTTCTTTTCGTGATTAGTGTTTGTATTCTCACCATGATTGTGATTACAGGACTTAGATGTCATTTTGACTGAAGCGGGTGATGAATCCACTGATAATAAAACAGCAAGTACTGAATCAGCAATGGCATCATTCATAACGTTACCCACCCATTCTATGGTTGTTTGATTTCCCTCGTGAACAATCTTGACAGAGTCCATCACCTTGTACTCTGCTGAATGCTCATCATCAGCCAGGATATCCACGGTTCCAAACATTTGCTCCAAGTGATATCTAATCAAATCCGCACCTGCATCGACAATGACAGTCTGGCGCTCGAGAACCACACTGGTTGTTAAACTGGAATACTCCCGTAAATCTCCAATATTCACAAGATTAACGTTGAAATCTTTTTCTACTAACACACCTGACACAATTTGTCCCTCTCTAGGGATGTGCTCAGCAGCTTTTCCAACTACTTTGGCAACCTTGACGGTTTTGAATGGCAGGTCCAATTCGACACAATTCTTGGGGTTGTAGATCTTTACCTCCCGGTCTGTACCCTTGCGATCTTGATATTTGCTCATCAGTGCACTTCGTAACCGGCCCATATTGTTTTGCTCTCCATGCACTAGAATGATTGAAGGTGCATTTACAAGATCAATAAACTCAGAATTTTCCTTAAAATCAACGTGTGCCGCAAATGAAAGCTCTTCCACTGTTAAACGTCTAGGGATTTTTGTATCTGGTGCTCTAAAGGATGGAATTTCTGTAGGTTCGTTTAAAATCTGTTTTGCCATCGTTCCCTCAACAGAGTAACCAGTAAGAATCAGAGCATTTTTAGGATCAGGCGCCCATCTCTCCAGCAAATCTCTCGATACACCGTTTTGCAGCATACCGGGACTAGCTACCATAACACAGGGTCCTAAATCATCAAATCGCTCTAAATTTTTGATACTCTTGATGTGCTTGAAATGAAACGGGTTTGTCCTACTATCTCTGAACTTTTTTCGTATGCTTTCATTCATCATGTTAATGTAAGTTTGAAAGACTGCCATACACTTTCGGGCCAAGGAGGATGCATAGTAAATTTTAACCCCCTCCAATTCTGGGTGGCTTTCCCAATACTCGTCTAGAATTAGAAGAATTTCTTGCGCGCGTCCAAGAGCAAATACGGGAAGAAGACAACGACCACCCTTATTTATTGTTGAGTGAATAAGCGTTGTAAGTCGATTTTCTTTTTCAGGTCGAGGCTGGTGAATACCTGTGCCATAAGTCGACTCAGTTATTAGAATATCTGGTCGCTGAGTTGGGACCTCTGCCTGGTTTAAATGTCGATCCTCCTCTCGCGAATAATCTCCTGTAAACATAACCTTTACTCCAGCAATCTCGATAAAGTACATGGCAGCTCCAAGAACATGTCCAGCATGATATGCGGTAAACTTGATACCATTAACTTCTATTGTCGAGTGATAATCAATTGTCTCAATTCGTGCAAAAGAAGCTGATAAATCTGCATCAGTGTAAAGCCCCTCTTGACTTTCAGGAGCAGAGCTAACTTTCACAAAGTCGCTCAGTAACCATCTGTAGATTGCTTTCGTGGGGTGAGTCATGAATACGCGTCCTCTGAAGTTTGTATGCTGCATAACATATGGCAAGGAGGCAGCATGATCCAGGTGAAAACTAAAGCACATTAGATAGGAGTTCCATGAAATTTAAAGAATATGTGGACTCACTGGCTGATTAAAAGAATATCAACTGTAGAAAGGTCATAATCGTCAAAAAATGGGAGTGAAGCCATTCCAGAATAAGCTGGATGGACACCGGCGTCCAACTAAGCAATGGTCAGTAATCGCAATGAATATAACAAAGATCAAAATATACCATGACAGTTTTTCCCTTATAGCTGAAGATATGACAACTGCGCCCGACTTCATTGCCTCCACCTAGACACACGAAGTTGAGCAGCTCCGATTCATCAACCTGTAAAAGTTAGAGTTTTTCATTCATTCAGTAAAAAAAAACAAGAAGCAGCATACAGTCTCTTCCGGTCCAGGTCTTTTTGCAGCCATTTTTGTGAAATTGAAGGCTTTACAAAATCTCACAGTCTTCGGTCTTTGGATGGCTCAAATTAGTTCTGAAAAAATATACAAATTTGGGGTTATATACCCCAACCCCGTTTGAAAGTCTGGAAAGCACCAGTCTTGCAAGAAGCCAGGAATGAAACAAAGGAACTCAGCAGTGTGAGCGTTACATACTAAAAGAAAATGAATAATACTTGTGAAGAAATCATTACCATAAATGTGATTAAAGAAACAAAAAGGAAAAAAAAATAACTAATATATCGTATGCCCAAGTCTACCCCAAAGCTCTCAACAGGACCTCGCAAGCTAACTCATGCATAGATGACCCCAACATTACTGAGATAGATTCGTTGATAAATCCTCTGCATTCAAAACTCAAAATTTGACTTACTGGAGTAACTCTCTCAATGTTAACAACAATAGAAATTTATAGCCGTGTTATCTTATAGATTAATCGGTCGACGCGCACCCTCGGCATCCACAAGTAACGCACTGTACAGGTTTTCCTGATCCCGAACCACTTTCGCTCCCACCATTCAGTTGGCTTTTCGGAACTCTGCAAATACAGGTCGCGCCATGGATATTATCCTTTGACTGAATACATCTTAGGCAACACAAGTGTTCATAGCCCTGTTTCCGCCATTTGGCAATCAGATTTGCGTCAGCATACCTGCTTTTCAAAAGCCACTGATAAAGTTTTGTAGAGATGGCTTCTTTCGTGTAGTATAGATCGTAAACATACCGGCTCCTCTGATGATGAATTTGGTATATCGGCCAGAGTGCCTCATTCTTAGATTTCCCTTCTGGTGAGAGAGCTTCAGCTGCAAAAAATATAATTAGAATAGAAAATTAAATGAGAATTGTGGCAAAATATGCTTACCATCTTTCAGCTTGTTGTCAAATTCTATTAAGGTCTCTTCAATATCAGTAAATCCTTCAGGAGCCTTTTTAGCCCGGCTTGTACGAATTGCAGGCATAGTACTATCTGAATATACTTTTCGAATTTATTTAATGAACGATTTATTACTTTCTCGGGGGATTTTCTAAAAGACGTTCGACTAAAACAAGTAAATGAAATAATTGGTAAGAGCGTAAAAATTTATGGTGGGAATTAAGTTTGGGACTTCAAAAGGCTGCGCCAGATGTTTACTTTGTGAGAAAGTAAATAATATTCTGCAAACTACAAGCATTAAACAGGAGAAAAAAATCACAATCATAATACAACAAAAAGGGATAACAAATTCAAGTCTATTAAATTCAATTAAAATCAAACCAATAGTTACTTTCCAGGTGAAAAGATACTACCCTGAGCTTTTATTGGCGAATCGCCGTAGCTCAAAAATTTGTCAGTATCTGCATATCCCAAAACTGGACTTTCGGCGGCATTTCCAGAAGACTGCGCAACTGAGGTTCCCAGTTCAAGCAATTCCGGGACACTAGTTTCTTCCTGATCTTTTTTGCTTTCGTTGTCTTTAGGTTTCTCTGGTGCTCGCTTCACGAATTGACAAACATCTACGCCAAAAACATGTGCTGTGTTATCTAACGCTTCAAATCCTGGAAACTCGAAAAAGTCATAGCGCTTAGAAGAGGCTGGCCTTTCAGGGCTACCAGAGCATCGTTTTGAAACATCCTCGTCATCTTTGTTATATTTGAACCGCTGACGTATTGGAGATAACCGATTAGGAGAGTATGGATAGACGTTTTCAAATTCAAAAGCAAGTGGCGAAGGTAGAGCCTTTAGGAACGGAGAAAAACTCCCCATGGAGTTTTTGGTAATGGACAATCCGACATTCTGGTCTCGTCGTCCTGGAGTTATGCTTTTACTAAGTAATAGACCATTGCTAGTGGTGCTTCTTATGGGAGACTGAAGTGTTGGCATATAATTGTAAAGAGTTTGTGCAAAGTTTTCGTCCGCACCAGAATAGTGTGCCCAAGTAGTAGATGGGGCTACAAATTTTGGAATTAATTCAAGGGGACTGATTTTTCCGGTATCAGATACATTGCTTGATGTCAGCCGCCTCTTCTTAGCTGTTATTTTAGTTAGGTTGGTAGATTCTAGACCGTTCTCGCGCTTTATGCCGCATGTCGAATCAAACGAAAACGAGGAGAGACTGTTCAAACCAGGCTTGCCATTGCTTAGACCATTGTTCGTGTCAATGCTTTGAGGTTGAGAAGATACATTCTCACGGGAAGTGCCAAGATTTATTAGCGTCGGTTTGTGGCTCTGTGTGATGACAGACTTATTGGCCGGATTTTGGGGTGTTACTTCTAAGGGGACTCGAGGGCTTTGAGTTGTGGTTGCAGTACCAGTGGACGTTTCATCTTTTGAGAATGTGGACATGGCTGAAATATTGGCTAATCCATATGAGCGCTTCGTTGTCCTGACCCTGACAAACTGAAACTCACAACCTGGGACGACAATCCAGTAATGTCCTTTACCAGGGTCACCTTTAGGTCGCTCCTGTTTTCTAAATGCCTTGTTCAAGCTAAGGTTATGGCGAATTGAGTTGTCCCAACCACTCTTCGTTTGGTACCACTTGAAATTGTCATTGATCCATTTATAAATTTGTGAGAGAGTTAGTTTTCGCTCTGAGGAACGCAGAATAGCCATTCCTATAAGCGTGGCATATGAATATGGAGGTTTCATGCCATCATCTATAATTGGAGGCATGTCTTTTGGAGCAGGGATATCACAGTTGGAGTGCGTGAAAGGTGGGGTAGGTAAATTGAAAGGGATGGTTGGTTTCAGCATTGTCTTCTTTTGCAACAAGTTGTGAAATGAGACTTGTCCTACGGGTACATTGTTCAAGATATTAACGTTTCTGTCATAAAGGGGAGATGGGTTTGCAGGCGAGATCAGCAGTGGTGAGTTAATCACATGGTTTGGATATGCTTGTACACCAGCATTCTCTTTATCGTCTTCCAAAGTATTTATGCTACGGTCTCCGGAGATTCCTAGAGTCGGCATGTGAGTGTACCGCTTGTGAAGCATATCGAGGGAAGAAATGTTTGCAGATCTGCTGATCTTTGAACGTAACTGTGAAGATGTGGGAGTAAGCGGTGTATCAAGATGCGATATGTCAAAGTCTTTGGATTTAACTGACGCAAAAAAGACAGCGGTAGGAGATTTGCTGGGAAGGTCTAACGTAGAAATTTTCGATGCACCACGTTTCGGGTTCTGGATGCCAATTGGATGGAAGCTTTCAGAACCTGGAGATCCTGTCCTGAAGTCAGATTTTGAACGCTGAAAGCACAGCGGAGGTGGCGGCAGATGAATAGAGCTTAACGACTTCAGAAATTTTGAGCGTAGAGGTGATGGTGAAGCGGTCTGCACTTTTGTTGGAAATACGGGTTTGGTTGAGAATTGAGAAGACATGACGAAAGAGCTGGCTGAGATCGATACCGAACGAGCATTTATAAATGAAAAACCAGAAATGCTCTAAAAAAACAATTTATCCAATTTGGGACTAGCCAGGTCTACATTTGAGGCCAGGCTTTGATTTGAGAATGTTTTTGATGGTAAGGGGTCTGTCGAGTGTTAGAGATGATCCAGGTTAACAACAAGGAGACAAAAATGCGGAAAAGCTTTGCGTCAGTCATTAACAATTATAAGGGGATAAAACGAAGGCTAGACTATGAAACACACCATTAGAAAATAAGGAAATTGGTTAGAATGGTCTAGGATCTCTTGGTGGCCAAGTTATCAGTCCAAACCCACACATGAAACAAGGGAAAGCCAACTAATGAGAAACCAAGGCAGTGTGTAGGTTTCCTTGCAAAATAAATTCAAGGGATGAGACGCAGCAATTACGCTTGGCTTATCAGTATTTACAACGTTCTCCGACTATTTTCTGCGTCCCTTTTGAAGCCGAGTTGTGATGTAAATGCTCTGATGTGTGGTCCCAGAAGTTGCCTAGGAATGCCTCAGAAATAATAATCTCTTTGAGATACCAGTTCATTGAATATCGAATATTCATGAATACATACAAAGTCAGTCGTACCTAGTAAGCTCTTTTTTTATGAGGTTGTAATATGAACTCTCAATCTTAGTTAAGCAACGGCCAGAACATAAAACCAAGATCCACTTCAGCCGTTTGGTTTCGCCAAAAGAAGGCAGAGAAATAGAGTCAAGGCTAGAAGAGGTTTTCATTGTGTATCCCTGCAAAGTACAAGTGCGTCCTTAGCAAGCATGGCCACAATAAGTGCCCAGTACAGACAGGGAAAATAGTCATCATCCTCAAGGATTTTCGTTATTCTTGAAGAATAATTACCCAACCAGCTCTCATAGTAGACATATCGTATATTACTCATCCCAGCAAGTAGTTGCAGGAATCCGAATAGAAAAATTACAGCGTAACTAGGTAAGTCAGTGTGATCCCCATAATTATTTTGCTACCAGTGAGTGGAAGTCCAAGGAGAACTAAAAATTATAGCATTATGGTGGTGTCTCTGCTAACAATATCTCGTAAAATGGCATCAGTTTGTGCTTCTGGAAACTCAACATTTCAAGTATTGAACGTTGGTAGCGTCAAAAAACTATCATTGGCACCACTGTGGATTAGCAACTAAAGATTGAGATTATTTGCTGGTCATATTAATTGATTTTGGCCTTGACCTTCCTACCCTTTGCAAGTCATCTTTTGCTGGCTCCTCGGCCAATGTCTTTTTTATTTTGGTGTGACTTGACCAGTTTTTTTATTTTTTTTTGCGCAAAAATTTGAGGGAAATTTGAGACACAAATATACAACTTGCCGAGGTCTAATCTCGGGAATAGGAAGAAAACAGCCAAACCGCATTTTTTTAAAGTCTTGAACCGCTCTGTTTTGAACGCTTTACAGATTTTAACGAACGCGATCAGCTTTGGAAATCTCACGTTTAAATATGCTAGTATAAAAAGCCTTGGACAAAATTGTGGCGAGCTCTTGGTCTTCAAGTCTGATTCCAAATGTCTAAGCGGATCAAGCACAAATAGAACACTCTTGTTTTACTTGGCGTTTCTAACTTGCCTTACATGCTTCTTCTTCCCCAGGATGAATTTTTTTTTCTACCGAAATTCTTGCCTCGTTTCTAAATATTGGAAGCAATCAAGTTCTATGCTCAATGCCCGGCAAACTTAGCTGGACAAGCAGTACCTAGTGTGGGGTTGGGATATATACAGATGCCCTTTAATTTGTCAACCGCGCAAATTAATATATAAACAATAAGCCCGGCCCCATCATTTCTGTATCTTTCACTAATTACTTTGAAAACCCCAAAAGCTTTCAATTTTATACTCCTCCCTTTATAATGCACGTCACTCAGGGAACAGAGATTCTCTACAAGGTGGTAGATCGTACCGCTATTATTACTCTCAATATTCCGGACAAATTTAACGCGCTTACGGGACCTGAATACCGCCGTCTTGAGCAACTTGTACAAGCTGCTGCAAAAGAAAAGGGCACCTTTGTTACACTAATTCAATCTACAGGCAAATTTTTCTCTGCTGGTGCCAATTTTAAAAAGGGTGATTTGAGCAATGACGCCGAAGACAACTATGATCTCAAGCAAATTGAAAATGAGGCGGACCCAAGCATCTATAAGGCACTTGAAGAGCGTACTGAATGGTCTTATAAATTTGGTACTCGTAACCTTGTCCTTACGGAGACTTTTTTCAATCATCCAAAAGTCCTTGTTGTTGCCCTCAATGGCCCAGTTATTGGTTTGACAGCTTCGCTCGTAGCTTGTGCTGACTTGATTTATGCTACAGATAACACATTCCTGCTGACCCCATTTGCTAATATTGGTCTTGCTTCTGAAGGTGCTGCTTGTTACACATTGCTTCAAAGACTGGGGCTTTCAAAAGCTAGTGAGGCGCTTTTAATGTCCAAGCCAATCCCGGCCGCTGTCCTCAAGGAGAGAGGCTTCATTAACGAACTCTTCCCTCGTTCTCAGTTCAAGACTGTTGAGGATTTTAACTCGCATGTTCAAGGTTTGATCGAGCGCGACATGTACGGCCTCGATGAGGATGCTGTTCTTATTATTAAAAAACTTATCAGGAAATCTATGCAAAAGGACATTGTTGAAGCTAATCACGATGAAGTGTTTCTTGGAATTGAAAGGTTTGCTAAGGGAATCCCCCAGCATCGTTTTGCCCTGATTGCAAAGCGCAAGCTTGCCCACAAGCTTTAAAAATCTTTCTAAATTATCTTATATAAAACTGTCTCGTATGTATCTGGCTGGAATACATTTCTTTATTCTACTTTCCTGCTTTGGCAAGTTCATTTAAAGACTCCACTTCAAACCGTTTTTCCTCTAAATAATTGATTTCATCCTCTGCAGAAGTTAACATCGGCACCACAAACTCTGTTCCTCGAGAACTTGCCAGAGGAGGCAATTTTTCTTCCTTCTTGGCGGCCTTCCGGCCGACATAAATCCCTACCAGGACTGAAGCCAATACAAATGTTACGGCTGATAGTCCACGTCGTGTAGTCTGCCACCTCAGAGCCTCAATTTCAGACTTTATGTCGGATACGATGTCGATTGAAATTCTGTTGTTTAGTTCCTGCAGCTTCATATCAACTAAGGAAGCCTCGTGGCGCGTTGTATGCTTTCGTTCATTAATGTCAATGTCAATTCCACTTTTCATAGTAGTGATGCTCTCATTAAGCTCCTGTTGAGCCATCTCAACGTCACGTTGAAGGCGCCCTAAATTTGAGCTGTACTCAGCAGACTGAGTCTCTCTCAGCTTTTGAACCTCAGTCCTCAACTCAGATCTTGCTGCCTCAAATAGATAAGACTCGTTATCTACTACAGACTGTGAAATGGACTCTTCTCTGCATTCTTCTAAATTGTGTGTCAAAATGTCCCTCATGGCTCGTACAACGACCTCCGCTTGATCCTCAGTAAATCCTGAAAACCTTAGACCAGTATATACCTTATTGGTATCAAAGTAATGAGTAGTTATAGCAGTTGGCTCTTCATCTTCTGACGTCTGTGATCTAACTTGAATCTCGTTGCCTGGCTCTTGACCTTCAGTCTCATCCGATTTCGCTCCCTCCTTTTGAGACTGAACATTGCCGGACCCAATTCGATCACCAGTCAGCGAAGAATAGTAGTAGGTTTGTCGAATCGGACTTGATGCGAATACTGAGTCTATCTCATTGTTGGACTTTGGATTTGATTCCTTATTGTCAGTTGATGTGAGACGGAACCCGGCATGAAAAAGTCGCCGTGATGGCACCGCGTATCGTCTTATACCACATATACTTTTTCCATATAGCAGCAGCAAAGTTTGAGATTCGAACCCTTTTCTCATAGTCTTTAAGATTCCCGGGCAATCATAGGTGAGGCGGAAAAGATTACAGGGAGAAGAGAAATTTCGTAAATATGGTGGGAAAGGGCAAATTTGATAGACCCAAAATGCCGTAACTGGATGAATGTGGTTTTCCAAGGTCGTCATACTGTAAAATTTGAAGGGCGTTACAGAGACCAAGTTTGCCAAAGACAGCTCAGTAGTGACAAAATGATAGACCATTTCCAAGTTCTCTGTTTTTCTTCCTTATTCTCCTTACTGTAAACTTTCACGTTCCTCCATTTGTACTGGAGTGTACCTGAATTCGCGACACACAGTAAATCCAATAGGTAAGTTTAAATTTAGCAAACTTGAAGGCTAGTGCTGACATGCATAGGAGTATATACTATAAATTTAGGATATTCATATGGCGGGTCGTACCTTTGCTCGGAAGAGTTTGGAACTCTCGCGAAATGGGCTGCCAGAGTTGAGCGCAGTGTCAGCTAACTTGACAAGCAATATCGGATATGGTAGATATCTGTAATATGATTCAAAACAGGAATTATCCATTAACATTGATCTAGAAACGAGTACGGGCTGGGATGGTTCCGCAGATGGATTAGGTGACAATGAAAACCAGAGCAGTGACGATACCAGTGGGTTTGAAACCCCGTTCATTAATGCACAAAACTTGGAATCTGCAATGATGGCGGCAGAGGAGGTTCCTTATTATGGAGACGTTGGTTTCAACGATGTTCCCAGATATGGCGAAGACTGGACCAACGAAAGCTACCCAGCATGGTGTGAAATCCCAGGAACCCCCGCTCCACTTTCTATTTCGGAAATTGCTGAGATATTTGGGCAATTGAAACAAAAATTTGGGTTCCAGCGTGATAGTATGCGCAATATGTTTGATCATCTCATGGTCCAGCTTGACTCAAGGGCTTCTAGAATGGGAACTGAGTTGGCACTTGTCACACTTCATGCAGATTACATTGGAGGTGATAATGCCAACTACCGCAAGTGGTACTTTGCATGTCAACTGGATATTCATGATAGCGTGGGGTATGACAAAATTGATAACTTTGGTCGAGTGAAAAAGTTCAACTCATCTAAGACTAGTGATGAAGACTTCGTTGCTCAAAATACAGACTTTCGCTTGTCTGCTGCTGAATATCGTTGGAAAGTTACCATGAATAAACTCTCGGCAAAAGAGCGCATAACTCAGATAATCCTTTACCTGCTATGTTGGGGAGAGGCAAATCAAATTCGATTTATGCCTGAATGCTTGTGCTTTATTTACAAGTGTGCTCTCGATTACTGGACTTCTTCTAAAGTTCATCCTTCGGATGATGCGAAAGATGGCCATTATATTGATAGTGTGATCACTCCCCTATATCGTTTTTGCCGGGACCAGGTGTACGAAAAGCAGGACGATTCATTTGTGAATAAGGAAAAAGATCATAACAAAATCATTGGTTACGATGACATGAATCAGTTATTTTGGTATCGTGAAGGGCTTCAAAGACTTGCTCTTTCAGATAAGTCGAAACTAATTGACTTGCCAAAGGAGAATCGATATCTTTATCTAAAAGATGTCCAATGGAACAAAGCGTTTTACAAAACCTACAAGGAAAATAGAACCTGGCTTCATATGGCTGTCAACTTTAACCGAATATGGATTGCTCACTTATCAATATTTTGGTTCTATACAGTTTTCAACTCCCCCTCTTTGTACACCGTCAATTACGAATATATGCTCAACAACCAGCCGCCGAACCATGTAAAGTGGTCAATGGTCGCTCTCGGAGGCGCGGTTGGACCGTTAATTAATATCATTGCGTCGCTTGGTGAACTCAAATTTGTTCCTCGAAAATGGCCCGGCGCTCAACAGCTTGCTTGGAGAATTTCATTTCTATTTGTTCTACTATGTCTCAATGTCGGTCCTACTATTTATATTTTTATGTTTACTCCTTTAGAGGATGACTACAGAACCGGTTTAATCATTTCGATTGCTCATATGATTCTAGCGCTATCTACAACAATGTATCTCTCTTTTATTCCATTGGGCTCTATGTTTGGAAGCTACATGCGTGATTCAAATGAGAGAAGATATTTGGCTAGCCAATTTTTTACTGCTGATTTTCACTCGTTAAGTGCAAACGATAGGCTTATTTCCTGTGGACTATGGATTTGTGTGTTTGCAGCCAAATTGACGGAGTCTTATTTTTTTCTTACATTGTCTCTTCGAGATCCGGTTAGAGAGCTCAGTGTTATAGACCTACAGTACTGCGTTGGAGATGTTTTCCTGGGCTCCTGGCTCTGCCAAAAACAACCTCGGATTCTCCTAGGGCTCCTCTATATTACTGATTTGGTGTTATTTTTTCTTGATACGTATCTTTGGTACATTATTTTCAACACCATATTTTCTGTTTCAAGATCGTTTTATCTGGGCGCCTCAATTTGGACCCCTTGGAGAAATATTTTTGCTCGTCTTCCAAAACGTATATTTACCAAAATTATGTTTACTAGAGACCGAGGTGGCTCTCGATACAAGGCCAAACATTACGTTTCTCAAATATGGAATGCATTGATTATTGGAATGTTTAGTGAGCATTTGATTCCTATCGAGCAAGTTCAAAAGCTTATTTTTCGCCACGAGTATGCTCCGGACGGTACCAAGTCTTTGTATGAACCTTCATTTTTCGTATCTCAAGAGGACCAATCTTTTAAGACAGCATTATTTGATGCTCAATCTGAAGCAGAACGTCGAATCTCATTTTTTGCCCAGTCTTTGGCAACACCTATCGCCGATTCATGTCCACTTGACACAATGCCTACATTTACAGTTCTCATTCCTCATTATGGAGAAAAGGTAATGCTATCTCTCAGAGAAATCATTAGAGAAGAAGACCAAAACTCAAAGATTACGCTCCTCGAATATCTTAAGCAACTGCATCCTCAAGAATGGGAGAATTTTGTCAAGGATACCAAAGGAATGTATGATGGATTGAGTAAGACTTTTCGGGAAGAAGACAATACTACGCCGACAGAAAAGCTCAGCGATTTACCTTACTACTGTGTTGGTTTTAAAACCTCTAGCCCCGAATACACTCTTCGCACCCGTATTTGGGCGTCCCTTCGTACTCAAACTCTCTATAGGACAATCTCGGGTTTTATGAACTATATGCGTGCTCTAAAGCTACTTTATAGTGTTGAACAATTCAGCAATTTACCAAAAAACATTCATGTGGAAGCTAGCCAGCTAGACCATGAATTGCATATCATGGCAGCTCGAAAATTCTCTATGATTGCAGCAGTTCAGAGACTCAGTAAGTTCAACGAGCAAGAGAATCAGGATAAAGAATTTTTGCTTCGGAGTTATCCTGACTTAAAAATGGCTTATCTGATTGAGGAACCTTCTCCGGTTCCTGGCGAAGAGCCTGTTTTCTACTCTGCACTTATTGACGGGCATTGTGAACTCCTTGCGGATGGTCAACGAAAACCAAGGTATCGCATCAGGTTATCTGGTAACCCAATTTTGGGTGACGGTAAGAGTGATAATCAAAATCATGCTTTAATTTTCTACCGTGGTGAATACATTCAGCTTGTTGATGCCAATCAGGACAATTATTTGGAGGAATGTATTAAAATCCGAAGCATGCTAGCTGAATTCGAAGAAATGAAGCGGCCCCCACACCCATATGGGCATATTGAACGAAAGGATCAGAAGCAAAAGAAGGTTTCTCCGGTGGCTATTTTGGGGGCCCGTGAGTATATTTTTTCAGAGAATATTGGAATTTTAGGAGATATAGCAGCTGGAAAGGAGCAGACCTTTGGAACGTTGTTTGCTCGTACTTTAGGAAAAATTGGTGGAAAGTTACATTATGGGCATCCTGATATTTTGAACGCTATTTTTATGACCACTCGCGGTGGTGTGTCAAAAGCGCAGAAAGGATTACATCTTAATGAAGATATTTACGCTGGTATGAATGCCCTTCTCAGAGGAGGAAGAATCAAGCATTGTGAATATATTCAATGTGGAAAAGGGCGTGATCTCGGGTTTGGATCTATCTTAAACTTCACTACAAAAATTGGAGCTGGAATGGGTGAACAAATGCTTTCTCGCGAATACTTTTATTTGGGTACGCAATTATCACTTGATAGGTTTTTATCCTTTTATTACGCACATCCTGGATTCCATATTAACAACATGTTTATTGTCGTTTCTTTGCAGCTTTTCCTGATTGCTGGTGTCAATCTTGCTGCGTTTATTAGGGACTCAGTCATTTGCGAATATGATCGCAATGCTCTTATCACCGATCTTCATCGTCCTTTGGGCTGCAATAATTTAATTCCTGTTCTTGAGTGGGTAGAAAGATGCGTATTATCGATTTTCGTTGTTTTTTTTATTTCGTTTTTACCCTTGTTTGTGCAAGAATTGACAGAAAGAGGGTTTTGGCGCTCTGTGACACGATTAGGGAAACATTTTGCATCATTATCACCACTCTTTGAAGTTTTTGTTTGTCAAATCTATGCTCAGTCATTAGTTCATGATCTTTCAGTTGGCGGTGCGAAATACATTTCAACTGGTCGAGGCTTTGCTACTAGCAGAATTCCTTTTACCATTCTGTACACTAGATTTGCAAAGCCTTCTCTTTATTTTGGAGCAACGTCTGTGCTTTTGTTAAGTTACATCAGTTTTACTATTTGGAGAGTCAGCCTGCTTTGGTTCTGGGTTACTTCTATTGCCCTTTGCTTTGCACCTTTTTTTTATAACCCGCATCAGTTTTCTTTCGCAGACTTTTTTCTTGATTACAGAGAATACCTTAGATGGTTGTGCAGAGGTAATACTAAGTGGCATAAAAGGTCATGGATCGGATTCACACGCAATATGCGTACTAGTATGACTGGATATAAAAAGCAAACCCTAGGGGAGCAATCAGAAGTTGAAGCTAAGGATGTCAAACGGCCCAATTTTATAAACTTGGTGATATCAGAAATTGTGGGTCCACTTTTCGCAACTTGCTGTGTGGTTATTCCATATGCTTTTTCTAACTCCCAGAATGATATGCGCGGTGCGCAACCTACTCACTTAATTATGAGATTAGCAATATGCTCATTTGGACCTATTCTTGTGAACGCAGTAGTCTTGCTGATTCTGTTCGTGGTTTCCTGCTGCACTGGGCCAGTGATAACTTGTTGGTGCGCAAGAGCACCGGCAAGTATTGCAGCCTTTGTTCATTTTTTGGCTGTTGTAGTTCACTTTGTTTTTTTCAGTTTGATGTGTTTTGCTGAGAACTGGGAATTCTCGCGAGGATTGTTAGGATGTTTGACGACAATTTATATTCAATCTTTGTTTTTCAAAATTCTAATTGTTTTTGTTCTTTCAAGAGAGCTTAAGCACGATCATTCTAATCGAGTATGGTGGTCAGGTGGTTGGGTAAGCGCTGAGCTTGGATGGAGAATGGTTACCCAACCTGCAAGGGAATATCTTTGCAAGATCATGGAATGCAGCATGTTTGCTATGGATTTTACTCTTGGTCATATGATTTTATTTTTCCAAGTCCCTTTACTTCTTGTGCCCTATATTGACCGCTGGCACACGACTATGTTATTTTGGCTTCGGCCAAGTCGTCAAATTCGTCCTCCGATTTTCTCTACAAAGCAGAAAAGGCTGCGTGCTCGCCTTATTCGTCGCTTTTCAATTCTTTTTTTTGTTATGCTCTTTCTGTTTTTGGTTGTAACTGTAGGACCATTTGTGGCCCACAAGTATATTCCGTTTGATTTCAGCACCCTAATATCTAACGCTGTTCCCGGAATGATTCAACCCAAACCGCCGAGCTATGATACTTTGGGGATGAAGGTAGCGCAAAATTAACAAAAAGAAATAAGGAGAGAGAAAGAAAAGGAATTTATCACTATTACAGAATGGCCTTGTTTTGTGTTCGAAATAGAGAAGTCATAGTTCGAAGTAGATTAAGAAATAGACCACTACTTCCACTTGGCTAAAACTGAGGAAGCATCTGACTCTATAGAAAAATGTACTAGAAGTTTTTTGACAGTAGAAAGTTTAGAGACAGAGCTGAACGTGAGAGCGATTGTAAAACGTGGACAGTCGGCAAGATGACTTAAAAATTCGACAGACGTAGTTGCCCATTGGGCACTAGAAATTTCAATGGTTACTTGGTTCTGTGTAGTCATAATGGCATCAAGAACAAAATCGATTAATTCAGGCTCCACTCCTGCCTTGCCAAGTGTTCGTGGTAATGAGTTAGGTGCCACATTTAAGAAAAAAAAAAGATGAGCATTGACAAGGTTAGACTTAGGCGTCCGAAGTAGTTGTGTAAGCCCAAACATTGAAAGAGGGAGAGATGGAGGAAGGAACAAAGTCACTGAGTGTTTGTTTGTTGTTCCGGGATTTTGAGGTTTTGAAGTCATCGCCAATGACTGGTCTCCAGTTGAGGATGTATTAATAATGGTTTTTTTGTGCTCAATGAGTTCGGATACCGTTAAGCTATATTCAGGTAGTTCATTCCCGTACTGCACTGGTTGGACCAGAGTTCCATACTTGGATGGGGCATATTCCTGTTTAGCAGCTTTTAGTTTCAGTTCAATTTTCGCCTGTAAATCAGCCAGAATTGATTTAGTCGAGGATGCAGGTGCACCTGGTGATAAAGGTTCGGCGATCAATGATAGTCCCTCTGCACATGTTCGAACAGCAAGTGTTAGGAATCCCAAATTTTGAAGAGCCAGTGCTTTTCTCCAAAACAGTTTTGGTGTTAGGGCCAAAATGGATTCAGGTAAATTGGAAGTTCCATCGTTAAGAAGGTTTGAAATTTTAGCAAGACCTGTGTTGCAATCCAAAATGGCACTCTCCCACTTTTCGAGCCTTATATGACATGCCGCTTGATTTGAATGATACGTTGGTTCATTTGGATCTAGCTCCATGGCTTGATTATAGAACAAGAGGGCTTCGTCATACCTCTGGGCTGCAAAAGCAGCATTTCCTATACAAGTAGAAAAATTAATAAGATTGCCAGATGATTGTAACAACCGTAGGCTAGCGCACTTACCTTTTTGTTTAATAATAACAGGATCACTCATCAGGACGCCATGCTTTATATATTGTCCAAAACGAAATATCAAGTGAAGTTGGGCCGGTAAAAAAAATTAGATTGTAGGGTTGTGGTATTTTGTTATGGTTGATAATTCGATGTTATAAATTGTAATACAGTGATCTCAAATTTACCGTATGAGACATTCAGTTGTACAATTTTTAACAAGATTGGTAAAGACACTTATGCTGTCCTAGTAAATTCCAAACGGTGAAAAAACCAATGACTCGTGAGGATCTTAACGATGAGATAGAGGCCATAAATGCCATTTACCCAGACTCTCTCATAGCTTTGGGGTCTATGTTTCAACTGCTTGTTCCTGATAGAGATATAATTATCCAGCTTTCATTTCCATCAGGATACCCCAAAGATTCTCCTCATATTCTTTCAGTCTCTAGTAAAATTTATACAGAATTTGATGGGCTTACAAGAGAAATTCTGGAAAACTTATTACTATCAAACTTCTTCCCAGATCAGGTTTGTATGTTTGAGTTTATAGAAGCCATCCGCGACAAATATGAAGAGCGCGGAGTTGAAGAAAACTCAGTTGCCTTTGGCGAAGAGGTCAGCTCGTCGGAAGACTACCAGCAAGTTTCGAAAGAACATATTTCTCAGCATATAGTCCAACATTGGACTTCAAGCAATCCGATAGTAGATCGAAAATCCACTTTTGTTGCGTTTGCTGCCAAGGTGGACTCTGCACAGAATTTCTACGATCTGCTGCAATTATTGAAGGAAGATAAGCATATTCAACGTGCGAGCCACAATATTACAGCATACAGGATCAAAAATTCAAATGGTACAATTGTACAAGATTGTGATGACGATGGGGAGACAGCTGCTGGAAGCAGGTTATTGCATTTACTTTCCGTAAGTTAAAATGAGCTAATTTTTTTTTGTGGCTACTAAAGAGTTATAGCTGACCGATTCCTGGAATGTGTGTGTTTGTGTCTCTCGGTGGTTTGGGGGTATTCATCTCGGACCGGACCGGTATGTATAGCATTTAAAATTTTCCAGACTATTGTGCTAAAGTTATTAAATTAGATTTAAGCATATCAACAGTGCTGCTCGGGAAGCTCTCGTTCGAGGAGGACATATTCAAGAAGTTAAAGGAACTAAGAAACCCAAGAAGTAACGTTAATTGGGTCTTTTTTTTTAGTGCAAAAATCCATGTTATCACTGAATTTCCGACGTTGTTTCAATGGTCCTTTTTTGAATCAGGTTTTAATCTTGTACAATTCCTTAATTATTAGTGACGATCTTCCAATATTGTGAGTAATATCAATAGTATCCTATAAAAGTTACAGTGATGTTCCTTAAACAAGTGGTATAAAATATTTATGGAAAGCCACCTTATGTGCTATTTTATAGTAAGTCTTTTGCGCAATTCAGTAAATCAATAGTTTTAGGATGAAATCAAATCTAATATATTTGCTATATATTGAATTTGAGGAAGTATTATGAAAAATTCTTTTGAATGTTCAACAACAACTACCCCAGGCGCCCTGGCCTTAGACAGAGATCACAATCAATCTCCAATGTGGATATTACAACAACCCCACGTCCCAAAACCCACAATTGTATCATATGTCTCAAGGATCCTAATTCAACAAATCCCACTCTATACCAAAGAATCTCCAGCCATCTCAATAATGTACACTTGAAGTATCTAGAGCTCAACCCATTGTCTGCAGTCGATGCCAAAGCTATGGATGTGACCAGATGCCCCGGATGCCCCAAGTACTACGCCCATAAAACCTCCCTTAAATCACACATCCGCACAGATCATTCTGGCCTTGA
>JAKVQY010000638.1:0-10732 GCA_030463045.1 Geotrichum macrosporum | reverse complement strand
CCGATTAGGAAAGGCTTACTTTGTAATACACGTCTTCTAGAGTTACATCAACGTGAATCTGTTTCAAAATGCATAAGAGCGATGTGGCGCAGAGGAAGCGCACGGGGCTCATAACCCCGGGGTCCTTGGATCGAAACCAAGCATCGCTATTTTTTGGAGAATATGAGAAATATAAAGTAAAAGTTCGTTTGAAATTAATTTTTGAAAACAGTCTTTTACCTTTGAAAAAAAGAAAATAAAATGGTTTCTGTAATTGCTATGAAATTGCTTGCAGACTATATTTACCATGTATTAAGTTTATATTGTAACAATTATAAAAATTACAACTTGGACCCTTGTTCAGAATATGTAGTCAAGTCAATGACTGGCATTGGTGCAGCGGTGAGTGCCAAACTTGCCTTGAAATCAGCTGGATTTGTAATATCTGTACCTGTCTTTTCTTTAGGTCCAGTCTGTCTGGCAATTTCAACGGCGGCTTCTTGCACAAATTTCTGTGCAATCTGACCGTGGCCCTTGGAAACAAGAGCTTGACTTACAAGGAGCATTACTTCTTGAGGAGATTTCCCCTTAGCCTTGTTAGCAAGCTCAGTAGTTTCATTGACATCGACATCAATCTCATATTTGTAGGCGAGATTGGAAAAAATGGAGCCAAGCAGATTGTTAATCGGAATTTCAGGGACATTCTGTGCATGGAGCTCAATAATAAGACAAGAACGGGACTTACTTTCAGGAGATATAAATGTTTGATATACCTCCAAGACTTCAGCCTTGGTAACCGTCTTCAAAATTTCCACGTCATCCTCAGAACTCGTAAAATGATAGTATCCGGAATTCAAGTTGCTGAAATAAGAGTCAGCTTCCTCACCAATATTTTGGTGCTTTTCTTGTTTCTTGACAATTAAACTCGATACGTATTTCTGGAATTCTTCATTAGTAAGGCCATCCAAAATTTTTGTCATTCCTCCTAAGAAGTTATCAATTCGCTGCTTAAGATAGACCGTATCCCGCTCACTTTGAACCAAAACACGGTATCCAAAAGTAGTGCGTGAATGACGGACACCACTAAAAACAACATAACCCAGCTGCTCACGTGTACGCAACTGATTAAAAGCAGGCTCCGACATGATTGCGGAAAACAATTCCAAAGTAACCTGTAGTCGGTCATTTGTCAGTAAGCCAACTTGCATGTAATATTCAATGCACGAATTCACATTATTATCGTCCTTGAGATCAATGTGGTAGTGATATTCCGAAGACGGAGGTAATAGATGTGAGCGCAAGCGAACGTTCTGCGAAGTAGGAAGCGGCAGAGGGTTTAAAATATCAAAGGTCAAATCCGAAATCTTTAAAGCATCTTCTTTTGAAAGATTTCCGAAGGATATTATCTCTGCACTGGCATGACGCAAGATGTGCGGAAGGAACTCCTCAAGGTCTTCAAAAGTAACGTCTTGGAGAGCATTTTCTTTCTCACTAAGAGTCCAAGACAATTCATTAAACAAGTAGTTGATATGATTTCCGACTTGGGAATATGGTGTATTAAAGCCATGATTACGGTAGAGTCTCAAATTTTTTTCCTTCCAAGTATCGAAACGAGCTCGCTCAATCTTTAGGCTTTTCAGCTTAATAAGAATATCTTCCAAAAGAACGTGAAGCTTGTCATTGTATCCTGAAGCATTGATAATAAGGCCATCTCGCGAAGCAGAAACCGTGCAATTTAACCCAGCAATCTCAGCAGCGTAAGAGAAGGGGACAAGTTCGTCTTCAAACAAGTCCAAAAACAATTCAGTTTTAACAAAGTTAGACGGTGAACTGTATGAAATTGGGGTCTTGAGATAGACTCTCACGTAGGCCTTGGGCATCCAGAATGTGTCATCCTTCTTGTACCAAAGGCGAAGCTGGGGCAAATCTTTCAAAAGAATGGGATGTTTTAAGGGCTTAGAAACTTCTTTTTTGTGAACTTCAAGGTTCTCGGGGATAAATTCACTTTTGGCAGGAACATGAAGGTTGGGATTTAGCTCAACGCTGCGGAGTTTTTCAAGGAATTCAGGACTCAGCTTGCTTACGGAGTATTTTGTTCCATACCAATGTTCAGTCTGATCAAGACCGCTAAGAGACTGGGCGACCAACGTAATGCGAAAGTTCTCTGGGGTCAAACAGGACACAGTTTCAGCAATGACCTTAGGATCAAATTTGCGAATCAGTGACGAGCTCAAGAGACGCTCGCGAGGAATTGGCTTTTGCATATGCGAGGACATGCTGGACGTGGTCTTTGACGAGCCCTTCTTAGAGCGATATCTGAAATTAACTTCAGCCATCGTTTTAAGCTCATTATAAAGCCATTCTTCAACGGGTGTACCGTTCAAGAACTTCAGATACTGGAAAACAGAAGTCACGACTTGTTCATATTCCTCAACACCAGCCGGGGTAAGATCGATATCTATGATAAAATGCTCGTAGCCCTTGGATATGTGCATGGCACCGGCTGAAAGAGTATCAGCCCAACCCTTTTTCTTGAAATAATGAAGAAGAGAACCTTCGCCCTCGTGGCCAATACAATGAGACAGATAGTGAGAGGGTTTAATTTCGTAAAGGGGAATTTGGTCAGGCAAAGGGAATCTCAAGGAGATACGCTTAATATCCTTGACCGGCTCAGCCTTGATGATAGTCAAAAGCTGGTCCTGTAAAAATGGAGGGGGCTCATAAAATGGAGTCTTTTTCTCAGTATTTCTAATGGCAGAAAACTTTTCCACGGTCCATTGCTCTAATTGCTCAATGGACTCGCGACCAATGATACAAAGCTTCATGAGATTTGCAGAGTAGTGAGCATTATAAAACTCCAGCAGCCTTTCCCTAACATCAACATTGCGACTCAGAGGCTCTGTTTCCAAAGTGTAAAGGTTTCCGGTGCTAAACTTTGAGACAGGATGCTCAGGATTCGAAAGGGATCTGTCCAGTTGATGAAGTCGCCACATGTCATTTTGTAGATTTTTCTTGTTCTCTGAATCTACAGCGCGAATCTCGCGGTCCTTGCAACTCTCTGAAAATAGAGGAGAGATGAAAAACTGGGCAAATCTGTCCAAGGCACCCTCCAAATGTTCGTGGCCAACCTCAAAATAGTAGTTTGTATTATCGGAAGAGGTATAAGCATTGGAATAGCCGGCATGCGCTGAGAGATATTGACTGTAAGCGTTTTCTTTAGGGTATTTTTCGGTGCCCATAAATAAGAGATGTTCGCAAAAATGAGCAAGGCCGTTCAAGTCATCTGGGTCAGAAAATGAACCAACATTGACATCCAACGCGGCAGATGCGCTATCTGTATCTGCGTCGTGAATTAGGAGGGCCTCTAGCCCATTTTGAAGCTTGATAACTTTGTAATCACGATTATCAAGCAGAGGTTTATCTGTGACAAAAGTGGCCTGCACGGGCTCTTGAGAAGTTTCAACGGACATTGTAGAAAAATCTAGTGGATGGGTTGTTAGATGAAGAAGAAGAAAAATACAGAATTATGCTGATGACATACTCTTCAAGTTGCGAGTTAAATAATGTAATAGGGTAAACTTGGGGAACTGTGGCGTTGAAAGGAAACAAACCGAATTCGACAAATGCGAGAAGATCAAGGAACTAAACGAGCGTCTGTCCAAAGATAAAAATCTAGCGGTGGTGGCGAAATTATACGATCTGTAAACAACAGGTGTCAATGCAAGACTGAAAAAAAGGCCGGAGATGATCTTTGGTCTGCAAAAAGGCAGTTTCATAAACGCAAAGAAGTCCGAGATGAGGTAATACGGACTAATCTATCTAAATTACTTTACCGGACAAAATGTGTATCAAACGAAGCTCTAAATAGTGAAATCAGAAACTGGAAAGAAGAGAAGGACAGCAAAAGAGAAACGAAATTTCACTACGTTTTCTGGGTGTATTCAGTCTCGGTCATTCGCTGAGTAATGTTTCAGTTTTGGGGAATCAACAATGAGAAACCGAATTTTCCTCTGCGAGTGAGATACAAAATGCTAGGGTGGAGGCCACCGAATGTCATTGAATATTTACCTTGAAGTTTCGCTGTTAGGCAATATCGGTTTCAGTATGCTGGTCAATCAGTCAGATATTCAATGCGATTAATTAATTGTTAAAAGATTCAGAGATCATTTTTTGTTTCGGTCCTCAGTTATTATGGTAGAACTATAGGCAGAACCTGGAAATTGGCCCTTGCCCAGTTATTAGGCCTACCATGAGAGTGAAAAGTCCAAAAAAAAAAAAAATTAATGCCTAAAGATTTAAAACGTCTTGATCTAATGTCGTAAAGCTTTCTACAGAGTTGCTTGCAAAACTCACAAAATGACTTTGTGGAGGCAGATGATACTTTCTGTCGGTGTACGACCGGGCGCCCATAGGCTTCCGCACAGCCTGTTGCCCGCTCCGAGCAAATATTTTTCAACTGCAAAGGTTCCTTTACAATATGTGGATCGGTCCCCTAGTCCTGGAGATCATATCTATGTTGCCATGTCGTCTGGCGTGGACTCCAGCACGGCCGCTGCACTCTTAGCGCGTACATATCCGACGAACGTCGTTACTGGAGTCTACATGGCAAACTGGAGTAGTACGGCCAAATGTGCTGAGGCCGACTGGAACGATGTTCAGCGGGTTTGCGGCACAATTGGAATTCCCTGCGAGCGAGTCAGCTTTGAACGAGAGTATTGGACAGACGTGTTTATGCCCATGATTGAAATGTATCGGGAAGGGTTGACACCAAACCCAGATGTGGGATGTAATCGTCATATCAAGTTTGGGCAGCCCATGAAGTATCTAGGGAATAAGCAGCAGGAAAAGAATACTCAGTGGTGGCTAGCAACCGGCCACTATGCACGAGTAGGTTATCATGTTTCGTCGAAAAGCATCCATCTACTGCGGCCTAAGCACCTACCAAAGGATCAAAGCTATTACCTCAGCTCTATTTCTCCGTCCGTACTGCCACACGTTATGTTTCCGCTTTCCGGGTATACTAAACCTGAGGTCCGGGACATGGCCAAAAATGAGTTTAGTTTGCCTACTGCTGATAAGCCAGACTCTCAAGGCCTTTGTTTTGTAGCCCAAGAACAGCCTTCTGCCACCAAATTTCGCACGTTCCTCAATGAATACTTGACTCCATCTCCGGGCGATGTTGTAACTACAGAAGGTCGTGTTGTTGGCCGTCATGAAGGCATTTGGCATGCCACTGTGGGCCAAAAGTCAGGTATTTCCATGCCCCAAGGTGACCCAGCAACAAAAGGTGTTTGGTACGTTCAATCCAAGATCCCGGCAAAAAACCAAATCGTTATTGCAAGAGGTGCAAATAACCCGACTTTTTACTCGGTAGGTGCGACTTGCAAATCGTTTGATTGGCTTGGAGTTGTGGATCTAGAAACACTACTAGCTAATCCCGAGCATGTTGCGGTTCAGTATAGATCATTACAAGTCCCGGAGCCAGTACATTCAATCACAATGACTCCAGGAACCTCAGAACTCAAAATTAAATTCAAATCGCCCCGACGCGCTGTGGCTGCTGGCCAGTACCTCGTCATGTATAATAATGAAGGACGAGTCCTTGGTAGCGGCATCATCACAGCCACAGAACAATATCAGCCTGCAACAGAGACTGAAGTGCTTGAAGACAAACTCCTGTAAATATATTTATTTCTTCCTTTTTTATTTCTTTTCTGTTATAGACAATTTTATTTTTTTTCATCCCCATCTCGGTCATCTTCCAAACTCAGCTGATTTCCGTTATACGTAATACGTTCCTCATCTTTGTCGTTATCATCAACAGCCTTTGAAGAGTGAATAGTCCTGATGTTGTTGAGTGTAGACGAGCTATTAGATGCAGACGGATTGATGCCAATGCTCGACCCATATGGCCTGTCCTCATGATATAAACGGTTGACCGATACTGAAGAAGAGGCTGTTGATAATTCAGGGCGTGGAGTAGATAGCCCAGAGTTGACAATGGAAGATGCCTTTCCTGGTCGTGATGTAGTAGAAGACGTTTTGGTTGCCCCGTTTTCATTTTCAATCGTTCCTGAACCACTTGCTAAGGAAGACGCAGATGATGTTCGCATCTGCACAGCAGCCATTGCTGCCTCACGAACTTGCCGAACTTCACTTGAAGACATGCTCGGAGGGTCAACATTACGTGGTGGTGGAGTATACCCAATTCCCAGAAAAGTGTACAGAGCTCCTGCAACTGAAGCAGCACCTCTTTGTATAACTGAGTAAGGACGGTCGGCCGTGCCTTCATAAGCTGAGTACACGTGGCCGCCAGCAGGCTTGAGAACCAGCGAGGCTGATGGGACTAGATCCAGATCCAAAAGGGTCTGGGCCTCCTCTCCATCACCATACGTTTTTCGCACCATTGGTTGAAAAAACGCATACGGATGTGAGCCATCGGTCCGTTGCTCGTCCACCCACTCACGAACATCAGCCAATGTCTGTGACGGCTTGAATCGCTCTTTTAATGCCGTACCGTCAAACAATCTTATAAGTAGGGCACATTCTTTGTGCTGTTTGCTCACACTTTTTGGTGCGGCTGAAGACGAATTTGATATTAATGTTGGGGGAGGGGTAGATTCAGCAGAACTTTGTGAAACTGGCGTGCGCTGCTGCGCTCTTAGTCGACGCTCCTCGCGATCTATCTCTAGCAATCGCAACACTCGACTTCGTTCTTCCTTTTCTTGTTTGCGCTGCCTTCGCAACGACTCCTGGTATTTACGAGTCGTTGCATCGTGAGTTTCACTAGGGTTAGGAGATGACGAGGATGTTGCGCGAGGGGTCTGCTGACGAGATGAAGATGGGGGTGGCGATGGCCTAGAATGAGATTCACTTACAGGTAAACTTGATTCTGTTTGTGATACAGATGCAATAATTGCTGGGGTGGTGTTAGCGGCGGTGTTGGTTGAAGAAGTTTCAGGTGACCGCGAGGGAGGCAATTCCGCCTGAGGGGCAACCGGGGCTTCGGGCAAAGGCAGAGGGGACCTTTCTGAAGCGTCGGACGCAGTAGAAGTAAGGTCAGAATTGGAAGCGGCAGGGCTAGAAGAAACCGAGTTCTGTGCAGGGGAGCTAATACTAGGATGTGATTCAAAGAGTGTGGCCACTCTGTCCGCAAATGATTCTGGGGTCAGAGTCTTATCAGATTTCTCAAACATACCACGTACTAAGCCCTGGTCTATAACATAGATACTGGGTAACGATTTAACTTGAAAGATTTGAGTGAAAAATGAGTAATCTTGCGAGCCCTCAATAACGCGAAGGGCCACGGCGTGGCCTACTAGAAGTTGTTTGGCCTAAATGGTTAGCAAGCAACATAACGCGACGCGTTAACCAACATACTTTAGATTGTGCAAGCATAGAGTCTGACCAGGCATTATCGTCACTTGGTTCTGTGAAAAAAAAAAAAGTTGTTAGAGCAATTGAGGTTTCAGTAATGGAGCAACCTACCAGTGGCCAAAACCAGCAAGGGTTTTTTGTTTGTAAGGGATTTTGAAACAGCGTCCTGGACTGACTCCAAGAACAAATGGTCAACTTGTACAGACATTTTCCTATGCATACTGGCAGGGACCTAAGTGCAAATATGTTGAGGTCGGTGGTTGGAAAGAAAAAAGAATCAAGTTTGAGTTTCATTTACAAATTTAACTCTGTCAGCTGAATGGGGAGGACCCAACGTAATAGCGCAAAGCATGAACGAAAAACAGGAAAAATTTAAAGAAGGAAAAATAATATAAAAAGAGATGTATTCTGTTTCATAAGTAATTTTATTGCAATAAATATGCTACTTTGCAAACAAATTTTATATATATATATGCTATAAATTCTAAGTGCTGTTGGTCTTGGAAGTGATTTCCGCCTGCTTGATAAGGGATTTAGGGGCGTCCAACTGAGGAAGACGTAATTCAATCAGACGAATTTTGGTGGGTGCGTTAAACTTGGTGTCTTCAAAAATTTCGTCGAGCTGGCCCGTGGTGGCAACTGTGATAGACTCATTGTTTTTAGAGTTGAAAGTATCCAGAATCTGTGTGTACTTCCATGGGTTAATGTCATTATATTGAGCCTTCTTACCATGAATCAAACGTTCAATGGTGTAGCCATCGTTGTTGAGAACAAACAGGTAAGGCTTGAGACCCCAACGAATCATTGTAGAAATTGCAGTGACAGTGAGCTGGAGCGAGCCGTCACCAACAAAGAGAATGACTCTTCGATTAGGATCGATTTCGTCAATGGCGAGAGCAGCTCCAAGAGCGGCGCCCACGGAGAAACCAATGGAGCCATAGAGAACTTGTGAAATTCCAATAGTATTTTCTGGGAAAAGGGTATTGACGATTCCAAATGACGAAGTGCCCGTCTCAGTAACAATAACGTCGCCGGGACGCAGCCAATGAGATAGGCGACTCCACAAAAAGTTTTGGGTCAGAGGGGTATCGTCTGCAGGGTGTGAAGTGTGAACAGAAAGTTTTGGTACGGGAGCTGCGGTTTCAGGGTCATTAGGAGTAAGCTTGGAAGGAAGAATTGACAGTACCTGCTTCATCTGAGCAGCGTATGTAGCTTTTCTGATTTTGATGTGATCGGAGTGGAATTCTACAATATTGTTAGTCTTGTAAGAGTAGGAGAAAGCACCAGTGTTGAAATCCGACAGTAGGGCACCAATGGAAAGAATGAGATCAGCGTTTTCAACAATGGCGGATACTTCAGGAGAAGAGAGAGATCCTACATAGACACCGCCAAATCTGGGGTTGCTTTCGTTGAAGGCAGACTTGCCCATGGGAGTTGTGAATACAGGAAATTGAGTTACTTCAGCCAATTTGGCGGTCTCTTTGCGAACATCGTGGCGGGAAGCACAGGCATCTACTAGGATAATAGGTGATTTAGAAGCGTTAATAAGAGCCACAATTCTCTCTACAACCTCTTCCTCAGTGTCTTGGTCATTGTCAGGAATGGCCAAATCAATTGCAGTCTTGAGAGGCTTGGCATCGATTTTGGTTTCAAAAAGATTGGCAGGGATTCCCAGATAAACAGGGCGCTGTCGCAAATGGGCGGTTCTGAAGGCGTCATCAATCTGGCTAGCGGCCTGAAGGGGATTATCCAAAATGACGACTTTTTCAGAAATCTCAGCAGACATGCGCTGGTAAACGGTAAAGTCACCATTTCCGAGGGTATGGTGAAGAAGTAACTTTTCATTCTGGGAAGACTGAGCGGGCAATCCAACGACGTGAACTAGGCCGACATGTTCAGCAAAAGCACCGGCTACAGCATTGACGGTAGAAAGCTCGCCAACACCAAAAGTGGTGAGAAGAACAGATAGGCCCTTGACTCTTGAATAACCATCGGCAGCATAACCGGCGTTGAGTTCGTTGGTATTTCCAACCCATCGGAGGCCGTCTACTTCATAAATATGGTCAAGAAGAGCAAGGTTGAAGTCACCGGGCACTCCAAAGACCGAGTTGATGCCAAGTTGCTTGACACGGTTAAACAGGTAGGTTCCGATTGAGATATCAGACATTTTGGGCGATTATTTGTATGATTGACAGGATGAAGTTGAAACCAGGAAAGAAAGAAAACTGGTGGCCAAACCGAGTTCCTTTTATACCTGCGACTGGTCCGGCCCGGCTCAATGGGGAAGGTTTGTTTTGGCATCAGTTTTCTTGCTTTTGGCTAGGCAGCTGAACTCTAAACAGAACTAGTTGGTCGCCAAATTCTCCGAACCACGCGAATCGCTACAATTCATCCATGAGGGAGCAGCATGCGATAATGCGCCATATTTTATTTCCTTCTACGGGTGCATTTAGGATGGTGATAATGGGCAATTTCATTGGCATGGCGTCCTTGAACTAGTCGTTCTACTTTTGTTAGTGCTTCTTTGGTTTCCTTGGTCCATTTTTTTTTAATTTTTTTAATTTTTTTTTTTTCCCGCTGTTGGCTGCGGTCCCTGATTTTGCCTCCTCCTCCTCCTCATCCTCAATGCTCTTGTAACTCATACTACTACAATTGCAGACGTACGGGTTCGTTTTGCAATTCCTTTCGTGAAACTGGTCTCCTCTGGTGATGGTAGAAGGAGGTTTGTACCATTTTTTCACGTCCTGGACCCCGTTTTTTCACTGACAGAAAATAAGCACATCATCGATGTGACACTCAGGTAAAGGGTTTTTTTTTTTGGGACACAATTTTGAAAAAAACATGACACTTGCAGCGTTGTTTACGCTCTTGGGAAAAACGTCTAAAAATGGCGTTACTTTTCTTTGGTCGTCTGTGCACAACAAGGTGAAAGTGACAATTATTTTTTTATCGTTTTTTTTATGGGCGCTATTTAAAAAAAGAGCAACATGGGCAATGTGATTTCTTTTTTTCTTGTTTCTTTTTCGTGTTTGCTCATGGTTGGCCAGCCAAGAAACAAAAAGAAGAAAACTCGGACAACATTTTGTTTGTAATGATTTATTTTCTCACGCGTACCCACAACAGCCCGCTCGTAACGTATGCGGCTGACTTCCGAGACCCGTGGAACTGACGGGGTCGGAGCTAGTCGGGACCCGGGTCTTTACGATCACGTTTTTTTCCAAGTTCCGATCGGGTCTTTGGTCGGGTCTTTGGTCGGGTCCGGAACTTTAGACTTCGGTACCTCAAAAATGAGGTCGGGTCCTTAAAATTCAATTCACAATCGGGTCTTCAATTGAGAAAAGCATAATCACCATATACTTCCTGCCATTGATTCATA
>JAKVQY010000637.1:0-10742 GCA_030463045.1 Geotrichum macrosporum | reverse complement strand
AGTCATTAATGACGTTGGAAGTAAATATATAAGCTAAACATCATAATACAAGAGGCAAATTATTTAATACTGAAGAAGAAATAGCGGAGGATATTGTTAGTTATCAGTAAGTCATTAATGACGTTGGAAGTAAATATATAAGCTAAACATCATAATACAAGAGGCAAATTATTTAATACTGAAGAAGAAATAGCGGAGGATATTGTTAGTTATCAGTAAGTCATTAGCGACGTTGGAAGCAAATATATAAGCTAAACATAATGATACAAGAGGCAAATTAAATTTTGAAAACTTTGGCAAAGGATAAATCACTATGCAGTTTCTTTCCAAGCTTTTTGTTCATCTTCCTTAAGGCTTATACAGCATTCATTCTCCTTGAGAGTAGCGCTTATGATACACATAGGTCATGCCAATGAAGAGCGTTAAAGAAAACTAAAAGGCATTCAAGAAATTTCCTCTAGTCTTCACATCTCGTGAATTAAGCAGAAATGTAGATCGCATTAGCCATTTCGGTCTCAAACATTGGTTTGGTCAAATTTAAGAAATAATTAAAATTAATAACCACATCAAGGAATCGAACTCTAGTTTCTCATCACGTGGAAACTTGGTCAAAAATAGTCAGTAATAGAAGTACCTGAACAGTCGCGAACTTATTTTAACCACACCCATCTCATTCGACCAACTTTGTCCCTTCTCTCATCCCTTTTTTTTTTTTTTTCTATAAACGAAATCAGCTTAAATCGAATAGTTGAGCCACCATGAAGAAATTATTTGGCAAGAAATTAAAAGAACCCACGGCTGCTGAAATCCAAGAGGACTTGGAGTCTTCTGGAATTCCCACCAAGTATACGTCTTCACGCACCTCCAAGTTTAGCCAGTATACAGAATATGCTAAAAACTTGAATGCTACTGGCGCTCGTGGAGTGCCTCCACCTAGCCAGAACCCATATGCTGCTGCTGCTGCTGCGGCCCCTTCTCAGGGAAATCTTTACGGTGGTGCCACACACCCTTCTAGCGGATATGGACCTCCTAGTTCATCCCAAGGAGGCTATCAGGGAGGTTATCAGGGGTCATCTAATCAACCCCAGGGGTACGGGGATAACCAAGGAAGATCGTCTCCTGCACCAACTTATCACACTACGGCCACTGCATCTCCTTACGCCTCCGCTGAAAGTGATTATAACAACAGGTATGGCGGAACTCGACTTGCTCCAAAACCTTCAACAGATACATTCGAGGCCTCAAGGAATCAACTTTTTGGCAGCGCTGGTCAACAGCAGGGCCCCTCAAGTTTCAACAATAACCCGAGTAACGGGTACGGTGGCGCTGACAGAAGTACACCCGACCGGGCCGCTCTTTTTGGTGCGGCGGTAGGAAATAGCAAACCTTTACGGGCGCCTGCTGTTCAGAAACCTCAAAATGCCGATGATGAACTACTCATGACCTCAAGTGAGCTGGATCAAGCTCAAGGTCCAAGCTCTCGCTACACTCAATCTAGATACAACGGCGGAAACTATGGTGGTGGCGAATCAACGAATGGTAATGGCGGTAGCTATGGTGCCGGCAATGGTGGAGGAGAAGACGATAAGGAGTATGACTCTGACGATGAGGCTGTGGAAGCTATCCGTGGCCAAGTGAAATTCTTGAATAAACAGACTGTTGACCACTCTAGAAATGCCTTAATGGCTGCCGCGCGTGCAGAGGAGAGTGGCCGTAACACTCTCGGTATGCTTGGAAGTCAGGGCGAATCTATCAGCAACGCTGAGCGCAGTCTAGCTCTGGCAACCACACAAAACAAGATTGCTGAGGAAAAGGCTCGTGAGTTAAAAACCCTCAATCGATCCATGTTTGCAGTACACGTTGGCAATCCGTTCAATTCTAAACGCAAACTGATGGAGCGCGAGGAGCAAATCAAGAACGACCGAAAAATGGAACAGCTGGGTCGCGAAGAACGCCGCACTCAGGCTTATGAGTCTCAGCAGCGTGTTATAGGAGGTCTCGGAGGAGGCCGCGGCCAACTTGCACATTCTGATACCGCACAAAAGTACGCTGGTCAGCGTAACCGAAAGGAACGCGAGAAATACATGGTTGATGGAGGTGATTCTGAAGACGAAGAGATTGAGAACGAAATTGAACGCAATGTGGATGCGCTGGCCATTGCTTCTTCACGCCTTCATAATCTTGCACTAACAGCCAATTCAGAGATTATCGAACAAAACAAGCGTATTGAGCGGATCGCTAACGACGCTGATAACCTTGATGTTGGAGTTCATCTTAATACCAACAGATTGATGAACATTCGGTAAAAACATCCGCTAGTAACAATGTTCTAAGATTAAATTATTTTTCATCAATTTCTTTTTTTTTTTTTTTTGTTGTTGCAACAGCAATCCATCTTGATGGTGTTGAAAAGTTTTGTACTAGTCATTGATCAAAAAGAATGGAAAAGAAAGGAAAAAAGAACAAGAGCATGTATATTATAAAACAATATGGAAGAATTCCAAAATGAAAATATAATTCAAAAAATTCTAATAAATATAATTTGCCTCTTGTATTATTATGTTTAGCTTATATATTTACTTCCAGTGTCATTAATGACTTAGTTTCTTAAATTTAATATATTCCAAATATAGTCTGTCGGTCAGAGTAGCGGCTCAATCTTTGAGAAAAGAGTTCTTCTCCCCTTCACTATGATAAATGTGTATTTTCTTTTAATTTCACATTGTATAATTCACAAATATTTTCAATTGCATAATGAAAAGCATAAAAATAAAAATAAAAATAAAAATAAAAATAACCTAATAGCTGTTCAATTGAAATTTATTTCAAGTTTTGAAGCTTTACTATAATTCGTGGAAAAAAAGGCAGGCCAAGTTGAGATATAACTATGGACTTTAACTTTCATTTAGTACATTTATTTTAGAAAATTAAATAGATTTACTTTCTTATATATAACTAATTAGATTATTTTATTATTCCTTTTCTCAAATCACGCACACACAAAAAAGGAAGTATGAAAAATACAAATATTTGCTAAATCTTACTAGGAATTGCTCATCAATGACGGGGATCTACTATGACCTCTTCCTCTTGTTGAGGCACCATCAAACGAATCGCTTGGAGAAAGCCCATTATGTTTGCCGCTACTGCTGCTTCTCTTAAATGTACCCTTCAACTTAGAAGCGCCACTCTTAAATTTTCCACCAACTCCTCCAACCACATGGCCTACGCCGCTCACAGCATGGCCTGCACCTCCAATAGCTCCACCAGCAACATGGCCAACACCACCAATTGCTCCACTTGCAAGTTCGCCGGCTCCATGACCACCAGAGATAGCTGCACCTAGAGCAGACCCAACTAGTTTACCAGGAATAGCCGCGCCATTTGCAAATGTAGCTCCGGCACCAGATGAATCCACACGACGTGTAACATATGAAGGTTTAAACAGGAACTTTATTGTAATTGTACCAGATTCGCCTTTTAGAGGTAGTGTCAAGGTTAATGGAGTAAGCGGTTCAAGTTGTGCAAGGTCAACCTCAACTTCACCTAAAAAGTCGTCGTCGGCTGGGCCAAGATCCCAATCCAACACCTGAATCAGGAAAGAAGATGTTGTGCGGTAAAGGATCTCAGTGCTAAACTGTTCGTTCCAAACAGGGTTCAGTGATTTCTTGATTGTTTTCGTCTTGTGCACCTTTTCCCCGTTTAGAAGAATAATAGTATAAGGATCAGAAGAGCCAGACCTGTCAGCAATAGGGAGATTTTCTGCCCTGATGATTTCGCCCGTCAAAAGGCCCATATTGTTGATACTCTCAGATGGGTTCAACTCCATAAGAATGGGGAAATATCTCATTCGGATAGTAAATGTTGCAACAACTCGTTCTCCGCTCTTGAGCTGCACCTTATGCGGATTGTAGTAAGCTTTCTTCAACAAGTTGATTGTACTAATCTTCAGGCTAGCAATAACTTCATCCTTTTTAGGTCTATGGGATTTTTCAGAGAGCTGGAAATTGACTTGCGACCAGCCAAGTTCTCTAATGATGAGTTCACCCGTCTCTCCTAATGCCTCCGACCTTTTTGTGAGTTTTGGAGTTGTGAATGCAGCAAATACGCCATCATCAACAACTGTTCTAATGTATACATCTTTTTCATGAAGTTGAACATCTTGAAATGTAATGGCAATAAGGCCGCTGTCATTCTTGATAAGCTCCTCCAAGGGGATATCCTTTGCAGCGCTTTCATCGGGTTCTGGAGTCTCCGCCAAAGCTTTTATGCCATTTTTATTGGAGGTTTCTTCTTTAAACTTTTCTTCTTTAAACTTTTCTTCTTTAGGTTTTCCTTCCTTCGCCTTTCCTTCTTTTCCTTCCTTTTCCTCTTTAGCGGCAGCTTCCTCCTTCTTTTTCTCTGTCTCCTTGCGAAGCTCCTCTGCCTCGTCAGGGCTCATAACGTTAACAGATGGGTAGAAACTCAGAGTATAAAGCAAAGTGCCCTTTGGCCCCTTCTTTTTCATAGAAAACTGGCCAGATCTAACAGTCTCGTCACTATACGCAATATATTCGCCCTTTTCATTGGTCTTGACGAACTCTGCAGTGTCCAATTCAAAAAGACCAAGAGTTCGGTCACTTCCTAGATTCTCCGTATCCATTGCTTCAATAACCATTCTTTGGCCAGTACTTTGAACAGGAATATACAAGACCTCGTTCCAAACAGGATCCAAAGTATTGGGAATTGTCATGGTACGCGCACGCTGGAAACCATTCAAAAATACGCGGACGTAGGGGTCCACTTTACCAATGGTTTCCAAGTTGCGAAGCTTCTCGCCAGACTTGATACAATGAAGTCTAATAATACCAATTGGTTCAGCGTAGCTCCTCGTGGCAGAAGCACCCTTAAGAGCCACAGGCTTCCAATTGGCAGATAATCGAACTCTCCCAGCACCAGAACTCAGATTAAACCAGTCATTTCCTTGCTTGATTTCACTAAGAATAGAATCTAGCTTGCCATGGTGAATGCCAAGGACAGGATCAGTGGCGTTTCTTCGAGAGTCTTTGACTCGCACACCAATTTTACACCTTCTGCGATCGGGAACCAGAAACTCGTGGGATTGATCCCAAACAGGACTATTGTTGCGCTTAACGGAATTGGTTTGCATCAACAGCTTGTTATTCAAGAGCAAATCAGCGTAAGGTGAAAGCTGGCCCACCATTGACATTGATGAATCAAGCTCTTTAACTTGGTGAACAGTGAGCCTAACAATGCCAGTATTGGACTCTGGAGGAGGTTCAACAGTTCCATCTTCAAGCTTCTTACCTTCCAGGACAGGAAACCAATGAAGTTCCAAATTCATGGTACCGCGAGATTTGGTACCGTCAATAATTTCCAAGGCCATATTCTCTTGGTCTGGCTTAGACAAAAGAGACTCCAACGGATAATTGGCCACCCCGATTGTCTTGTCCTTACGAAAGTCATTAAAGTCGACAACCGTCAGGGTAAGGGCTTCGCTAAGGTTCTGGACCAAAAGATACTTTGTTTCGTTCCATCTAGGGTTCTTAGTAGACTTTTTCGTTTCTGAGCGCTCCAGTTCAGTACGATTATTAAGAGAAAAGGTAATGTAAGGATCAACTGTATTTCCAACTGCTTCAGACCCCTTGAGACCGTTAGCACCAAATACAGTGACTGCCAAAACACCCGCAGCAGAATCACCACCCGCACCAGCAAGCAGTTCCTGAACATTGATTTGAAAAGAGTTGGGGGCATACAGCATAGAACCTGCAATGTCATCAACCATACTTTTGACAAACCCGGAAAATCCGGGAAGAGAGTTAATGTCAAAGCCAAGAGCATTGCCCCCGAAGGGCTTCAATACATAATCAAATGTTGGTGCTTCGAGAAAATAGGCATCGACGGTTTTGATATGTGGATAGGAAGTCACAAGTTTGATGCGAACACGCATGAGACCAGAAAAAGCCATGTCCTGAACAACAACAGGGATTTTTGCCGAGAACTTACCCTTGCCAATTCCAATGAGGAGTTCAATCAAGGGATTAACAAAAGTTTTCAGCTGACGGGCCGTCATGTCAACAGTATCGTTTGGAGTAAAAGAATACATCCAATCCATGACTACAATGTCTTCTTCACTTCGAGGAAAAGTGCGGACATGGTTTAAACGCGGAGGTTTTGACCCAAGAGTAAATGTATCAATGGCAAGCATTTCCAAAAATCCAGGAGCGGCATCGGACAATACTTTGTTGGCAATACCAACAATTGTTTCAGAGAGAACAGGCTCATAGATGGTCCAAAATTTGTTAATGAATAAATTTAACCAGTCTAAAGACTCGGTATCAGTCTCGAGTTTCCTCATTGCCGCTTCACGAGCAACTTTGTCTCGCACATTGCGGCGAACGCGGCGAACACTCGTTCTATACGTCGTTCCGGTGAGTGCCAGAATCAAAAAGACCCAAGGCAAACCACCTCCTAAGCGAGCTACCAACCATGAAAAGAAGGCGGTAAGAGTAATTAATCCAGCATTATGATACCACTGGCCGTAATATTTGTCCTGAAGGTACGATTCCAAAACAGTGGCATGGTCAAGAAGATATTCGTCCATATCTTCAGTGGACAGCTTTTCGTCTTCATTCCATTCGCCTACTTGTTTCCAACCAAGATAGCTGGCTGTAGGGATAGTTTTAATGATAGGTCCTTTGCTTGCTTCAGCACTTTCAATGACATCTTGTGGGACAGATGCAGATGCAGGTTCCTAAATTTGTTAGAGCAATTGAGCTATAATATATCAAGGTTGGCTTACTTTTGCCTGCTTTCCGGCCTGTCAAGAAAAAAAAAAAAGAAAAAATCATTAGTTAGCTGAAACTGAAAGTAGTTTGAAAAAATAAATAAAAAGTCATACTTCAGATAATGCACCAGCATTCCGAGATTCTTTATTTGCCATAGAAGCTACTGGGAGAGCGGTTCCTGTGTGTACAGCAGGTGCGCCTGGCGGACTTGAAACGGATGTGACACCAGCAGCAGGAGCAGTAGTATCACCCAACTTTTTTGCAACAGTACTTGGAGCATCGCCAGTTTTCGGTGGAACTTCCACGACCTCCGGTGTAGAAGGAGGAGATTGCTCTTTGGAGGACATTTAGATGGCTCCCAATGCTACTATTATATAATTGTAGTTTAAGAAAGTCAACTATTCCAGTTAGTTATGAGAAAATAATTCAACAACTCTGTGTGTGTACTGGCTTGTGCGCAGCAAGTTAAACAGACTTTGAAGGATGCTAAGGATAGGGTAGGCAGTGGATGAGTTGAGTATAAAAACACAATCTGGCATACCAATTGGTTCTTTCGCAGTAAGAAAGCTTTTCGTTGAATAGATCTTGAGAATATTGCTGCTTAGTTTTGACTGGTAGGGCGTGGTTTAGATTTTATTACAACTTGAGCATTTGACAAACTCTTGTGATAATTGACTTAAGCACTGTCAATTGACACAAAATGGGCCTTTCTTTTAAAGTTGAGAAAGGGGAAAAGGAAAAATGACAAGAGAGAGAAAAAAAAAAGTAGTGAGTTTGAAAAGGGGAGGGAAAGAAATTGAAGGTTTTGAGAGCCCTTGAAGATTGAAGGCGTGGAGGAGTTCAGTTTTGGGCGCTGTGCCTGTTTTTTATGGTCGCTGCCATAAAATTACATTTTGGCAAAAAGAGTGAATGGCTTGCGGCGGCAGACACAACAAAAAAAGTATTAGGTAATCTTTCTTAGGCATATGTTGGTAATCATTTGTCAGATGTTGACTTAATCACGTTATGAAAGGAATATGGAAAAGCCCGGAGAGGAGAAACAGCAACTGAATTATGCCATTTTCCAAGTCCGGTTTGCGTATAAATATTTCGCCATTTTCCACCTTTCCGGGCTTTTCCCTCTTCTCTCCATCCTCCTCTTTCATCAATCAACATCAATCAACATCAATCATCACAACAAATTCTCACAATGGTTCTAAAAGTCGGCGGTATGTGTTGGCAATTGGATTGCTGCATCTCCTCGCTAGTCCGCTAACGCTGACTGTCTAGATTCTTTTCCCTCAAACATTAAGTTCTCTTATGTTCCTTATACCCCCGAGAACTCGGAGGTTATTGGTAAGATTCAATTGAGAAACTGGGCCTTCAGCATCTAACGTTTTTTTCTCAGCCTGTGGCATTCCTGTTCCTTACGATACTGCCAAGGAGTTTCCCAATAAAAAGGTAGTCATTGTTTCTGTTCCAGGCGCCTTTACTCCTACATGCACTGCCAACCATATTCCTCCCTTCATTGCCAAGATTAACGAAATCAAGGCCAAGGGTGTTGACGATGTCATCATCTTGTCTGCCAATGATCCCTTTGTTCAAGCTGCTTGGGGCAAGGCTTTGGGTGGTGCCGACAAGTTGATCTTTGCTTCTGATGGCAATGCTGCCTTCTCTGAGGCCGTTGGCCTTTCTCTCGACCTTACTGCTAAGGGCTTTGGCAAGCGCACTGCTAGATACGGTCTTATTGTTGACCACAACAAGGTCACCTACGTTGAGCAGGAGCCTGGTTCTGATGTCACTGTCTCTGGCGTTGAGGCCATTCTCTCCCACCTTTAAATACTTTTTTGTGAAAATAAATTTCGTTTTAGATTTCGTATATTCTACTTTTACTGGCTCTGTTGCTTTGCAAAGCTTCCGAGGCCATTGAAAAAGGCTTTGGGCTTGACTGAATTGATGTTGCTCTTTTCGTGACTGTTTTTGTTAGACGCTTGTTATTTTGAGAGTACCTTAACTTACTAAATGGTGCTTCCGCGAATGACCCATGGTGGAATTCCTTGCAAGCTGCATGTGTATCCTGAGGTTATGACCAGGTGAGACGAAGATCCGAACGTTTCTTCAAATATTTGATCAAGAGTGCCTTCTACTTCTTCAGGTTTCAGCAGGCCCTGTTCGACCGTTGAGCAAACCTTTTGAAACACCGTCGTGGAATACACCTGGCCGTCGTTCTTTTCGAGAATATAGACTTCGAGTAGCTTTTTCCAAGCAGGACTTCTGTCTCCATTGACTTTGACGCTAGGAATGTTGCCGAGCTCAATAGTGGAAACTTTTCCTTCCAACAACTCAACGCGTTTTTTTTGAGAGGGAAAAATAAAAGCGATATCCGGAATTGAAAGAGTAGATCCAATGCTTGCGGCTTCAAACTTTTTCTTGACTGATTTGGCTAACAACTCTGGGTTTTGGCAGAGAACTCCAGTAGCTTCGTAGAGAGAAAGGCGCTCTAATGACGCCACTGTGGAATAGTAAATCAATTCAGTGGCATCTCCTAACAGCCTCTTATAATCAGCAATCAAATGAGTTGATTTTTCCCTTTCATACTCGGCGATTTCAGCTTCGATGGCAGAGATTTCGTCACTTTCGTCTGCCATACCTGGAATCAATTCTTCGGGAAGAAATGGAGGGGGAGGCGAGATAAATTCATGACTTGTTAGGACTAGAGATACATTTTTGGCCACAGAGGGACCACTCATGAAGGCAACTCGCTTAGACTTTTGCTCTTTTTGAAGAAATTCCCAGGAAGATTTGACACCAACAAATCCCGACTTGGTAACGGCATCATAGACAATTTCTGCGATAGCCTTGGCCACAGAGTAGACATATAACAACACGACAACCAGACTACTGGGAGCTGGATTATCCAAGATTTCCACATCTGAAGAGGCAACCACATCAGTGAGAGCAGAGGGATCAGAAATTTCAGGGACAGAAAGAGATCGAGTGCATGTATTCTTCTTTTCTACTTTGCTTTCCGTACCGTAAATTCTGTAGCTCATTAGCAGGAAAAGAGCTGAAAGAATTGATCGCTTGATGTGAAATTTCAGCAATTCATAGGTGTTTTTTGGAAAAACGTTTGGATCCAGGGCATTTGATCCTGCGACAAAGATATTGTCTACATCGAATCCATTCACAATCAGGCCTTCGACTCCGTAGGTCTTGGGAGTTAAATAGGTATTGACTTTAGCACTATCAATCATTTTCAATTTCAGCCAAGACTCTAAAGAAAAATGAGATGAAGGGAAAAGGTTCAATTTAGGGAATTTCAATGAATTTATATAGGGGGAATGTTCAGTACCCTCAGTAGTCCGCATATGGTCACAGAGCTCATGTTGCGATCACAGAAGTTGAAATTACTTAATTTCACTGATCGCTTCGGAGGTTAATTGCTGAAACCACGTTTTAAGAGTATTCAAGTGTTTTGAGTTAGTTAAAGCTATGGATCAAATGTAGAATTCAAAGCCACGAGCATTGTAATGAATATTTTGGAATATAGGAATTATGTCGTATGGAATAATAGAAGTCAAAAAGATGTTAGTAGTAAAAACCATGGTCTCTGGCGGGATCGAACCGCCGATCCTCGCGTTAACTATAAGTAAGTTGTATATTAGCACGATGCCTTAACCAACTGGGCCAAGAGACCATTTCTAGTTTTAAAAGATTTGACAGCAATTAGGAAGAAAATACATAAAACATAAAGAACTCTATGGGGATTTTTCGAAAAAAAGATTTGCCAACGCCGATATAGCTAATCAAATAGAATTTATCACAAAAGAGGCAAGAGAACTAGAGGATGACATGTTTTCAGACCACCACTTGCAAAAGTGGAACCTCAATATGTGCCCCATTGATAATAATCAAGAGTTCAAGCCGACATTAAAAAGGCTAAACACCAAAAAAGCGGACTGGGATGCCTTCCAT
>JAKVQY010000636.1:0-10748 GCA_030463045.1 Geotrichum macrosporum | reverse complement strand
TTTTATTTTTTTTTTTTTTTTTTTTTTTTTTAAAATCTTTTTTCTTTTCTTAAATTTTAATTTTTGTACAAAAAAAGGAAGAAAAAATAAAAGAAAAAAAAAAAAAAAAAATAAAAAGGGAAAAAGGAGGAAAATTCAAACAAAAAAAAAAAAAAGAAAAAAAAAAAAAAAAAAAAAAAAAGGGAAAAGGAAAAAAAAAGAAAAAAAATTAAAAAAAGAATTAAATCTTTTTTTTTTTTTTTTTCTTTTTTTCTGAAAATTTCTACTCCTTCGGAGTTTTTTCTAGAGCAAAAAATTAAATTATTGCAAATTTGGCAATCGAGAGCTTCAAAAGGCTATTTGAAGGTAGTCACGAAAAATTCATGATGCAGCGTTGGAATCTAGCAGGTTTTATCGAAAAATTCAAGGTAAATCATATTTAATACCTTTATTCCTACAATCACAAAGAATAAAAGCAAGAGAATTGAAGCGGCAACTAAACTGCTTCAGTCATTAAATGTTGAGTGAAAACGTTAATATACCAAACGATGCTACATAGCTATAAACATCTTTAGGAAACTTATTGTAATGTTTATGCGTACGCTAGACAAATAGATGCATCTTACAGAGACACTCTATTCTTCCTTTGAATATAATTTCCCGCGTTCTTCATGAAGGATGTAGACTTGGTGGCACCTTCTGGCAACACTTCAAGCACTCAAAAGTAATACGGAGCACATACTCTATAGATAAACTTGCGGGTAACATTCGCAAGGGCCCTAATGCAATAGCAGGCTCAATTTCAGACAGATATTTTGGTCCCTCATTGCAGACTTGCCGTGGCTTTATTCGTTCTGAAATAAGATATCTGCATACTTTAAGACTTGAAACTTGAGACATTTTTTTTCCTTTGCCAGACGCAATGACACTTTTGTTCCTTGCATCACGGAAACGAAAGGCTTTGTGGCTAAGCTTCTCCGAGAGCCTAGGCTTGATCAAAGTGTTTGGCCGTGCAGACTAAGCGCTATGCGAGCTCCGGCATCCACTAATGTGTGTTTACAGTTATTCTGAAGAGTCCCAATTTAGTACGCACTTGAACTATTGTAGCTGGCAGTTCGTCAAAACTACCTCGCAGCAATATGAAAAAAAGATGAGTAATATTCAATTTGTATGGTACAAGAATTTTCGAAAAAAAAAAAAAAATAATAATCTACTTTGGTTTCTCTTTTACAGTTTTAGGCCCCAAAGTTTACCTTCTTCAGCAAGAACATCAACAAGGAAATCAACCTCGCTGCGCTTACGACCCTCAATAAGCCAGTCATGAGCAAGGCGTTTTGGCCATCCCTTCAATGAATTAATTTCCCCTACGGCATCAACAACTCGTCCCTCCGATAGAGCTGTGTCGGCACGAGAAAGAATTGACTCCACGTCTTCACCCGTGGCATTTCCGCTCTTTTTCCAAAGAAGCTTGGAAAAAACCAAAGACCCAATGTGGCCTGCAACACCAGCGTTAGGTGGTAATAGACTCGCTTTGCGGATCTCAGGCTCCAAAGAATAAAATCTTGCAGCAAGTTGGGCAGGGGTAAGAACACCATTCTCATAAACATCCTTGGGAATACTTTCAATAGCAGCCTTTAACAAAGGATCAGAGCCACTAGACTTGTTGATAGCCTCAATAAATGGGCCAAGAGCAACAGGTGTTTGGTTATCCAGAGCACTCTTCAAGCGGCCAATTGCCATGTGAAGCTGAGCAGCATTGTCCGACTCAGAAATGATCTTGTCGGTTTTGGCTGTAAGTTCCTCGACTTTGTCAAGAGACTTGGTCAATTCTTCTAATTTGCTAAGACGCCCATTCCTCTCCTTTTCCACTCGCTCGGCGATTTCAGCGGCAAAATGTTTTTCGCGCTCAACATGGGCTGCCAAAAGTTGGTTGTTGGCGCTTGCGAAAATTACCTTGTTCGTGGCAGTTACCTCATTGTACAAACGCTCATTGAAACTCTGAGCTAACCTTTGCTGCTCGTCGCGAAACTCCCGATTCCACTTTTCTTCTTGGGACGCAACAGCAAGACGAAGTTCGTTGGTGCGTGCCTCCACTAAGCGGTTGGCTTTGGATGCCTCTTCCTTGAGTTTAGTGCCGAGATCGGTCTGAAAAGTCTTCTTGATATCAGAAATTGCCTTGGTCAAAGCTGTAAGCTCTTTGGAAATCTTATCAATATGCTCTTTAGAGTGCTTGGATTCGTTAACAGAAGAAATCAAATTGTTCAGCGAGTGGATAGAGTTAGCGACAAGAGGATCAATATCATTCGGGATTCTAATTAAAGGAAGGCCAGGAGCATTAGAAGCGGCTGGTGGCTTTTCAGTCAGCTTTTTCTCGACAGTCTCAGAAGATGTGAGGGCTGAAGGTGAAGACTGGTCTTCTGCCTTGGTCGCTGATAAATGAGGGCCTGGCTTCATAATGTTGATGGCGCCAGGAGTAGCAACTGGCTCATTAACAGCTTTCCAAGTGGCACCAGATTTAGTGATTCGGACGCTTTCCAGTCCTCCGGGAGTTTTGCCTGAACCATTTCCAGGGGGTGAAACGGAGCTGGATCGAGTTTGAAATCGGCGTCGTTCAATAAGCGCAATAATCTCATCTCCATAAGGAACGTAATCTACGTAGTAATCATGAGCGGTATCATTTTCCAAAGAATACCAGGCACCGCCAATGTATAGCAAGGAAATAAGGCCAAATGAATTCAATACAAAATTGCGAAACTTGTGTGTCTTTTTAGGCAACTGTTTTTCCAAAGGCTTTCCTTCAAATGTCTTTGAAGAACGCTCCTCTGTGGCCTTCTGAATTCTTAAAGTTGGCTCTTCCAAGAGCTTACCCTCAAATGTCATTGGAGTAGGCGCTGCAACCCGGCTAGTCTAAAGGAATCATGTCAGGATGATTATGAAAATTGAGCTGTAGGAATCAATACATACTGAAACGAAACTTCGCGCATTGGTCAAAGAGGGCTTCAAGCTCCATGCCCGAGTACCACTTCTTGAAACTGATGCAAGCATGATGATATGGTGGATACGGATTCCTTGAGGAATTTTGTTTGCTTTACTTGAGTCTGGTTCGCACCGTGAGTGAAAATCTCCAAACTTGGGGAAAATTAAAATGTGTGAAAATTGTAGGGAGCTTTGAATTTTGGGGTGAGGTTATTGGTTCGCCAAATTGCCATACCACAGAACGAAGAAAACTAAAGTACTTCCAGCACCAGTTTACCCACAAGGTTTCCGGTTATAAAACATGCGAAAGATGAACTATTGAGACATTTCCATCCCATAGTTACAAAAGCGCTATCTACGTTTGTCTTTTGTGTCAGACTCTAGCAAAGATTATTTACCCATAGAGGGTTATGGTTTAAGCAACTCTCAATTATATTGTAAAACATTAAAAGCCAAAAGAGCTACATCGCTTTCATGCTCCATTATTAACTTGACAAAAAGGGAACTTAAAAAAACAATTACTGTATTGTAACTGCAATTACTGCAAGTGGGGAAAAAAAGAGCTATCAGCATCTTTGGTTTTGCTCATTCCGAATTGAAACGACTTGTCCAGAGGCAACTTAGGAAGCTCGCCAGTATTATACTCAATAGAAACCTTGAGACCATCTCTTACAACTTTGTCCCAGAACTTTTCAAGAACAATGGCTCCATTGCTTCCATTATCGTCAATGTGGACTCGAAAAGCATATTCACCTTCAAAAATGGTCTTCTTGGTGTTCAGTTTTTGAACTGTGATAAACAAGTTGTGATAGGTCAAGACCTCAGACAGGGGAACAAGATATTGCTGTTCATTAATTCGAATGTATACGGAAGCGTACGGCGAATGTAACGAAAGTTTGGATGTTGTAGGGCTAGTAGTGGGATTCAAGCTGTATCCGGGAGCGCCATTGCTCGCGGAACTAGATGACAATCGGCGACCTTGGTTCATTGCGTGACAATTCAATAGGCTTCAAAATCTGAATTTGTATTGAACAGGTACTTTAATTTCAATTTACGGAACTCTAGCATTGATTTAAGGGGATGCAAGCCTTTTTTATACTCGAGCGAATACTGAATTTAAACTAGTTTTGTTCAATTATAGAAGAAACAAAAGTTGCAGCACATTCAGGTTACTACTTTATTCTGGGGGCAGCACCCTTCTTTTGACAGCAAGGTTCATTCCTAAGTTTTCATTTACAATGATAACTGCAAGCTTCTATCACCTGCCTAGAACTTTATCGAATGTATTAATTGGTATTCGGTACATGGAATGCACTTGGAATCTTATCTTTGGGTCTTCACCTCAGGAAAAGGTCAGGAAAAGAGGGGTGAGCTGGAAGGGGCTAGTTCAATGGAAATTAGTAAACGCACCTGTAGTGGCTGTCGGAAGCCTTGTTACAAAACACCAAACGCCTACTTGATACAATTGCATTACGTGATTTCCGTCTAATGCTGTGACTTGATGTATATAAAATGTAAGACAAAGCCTGTTGAATTGAATGGGGAATTTCGTTTTTTAATGTTGCACAAAGTCGGCGGAGTAAGTTGGGCCTTTGCAGCCACTCACCTCCTGAGGTAAAGAAAGTTCAAAAGTAAGAATTGCTGCGTAATTTTATGAGGCGACAAAACAGCTGGAGTGACACACAAGTTTAAAAGCCTGAAGTTTACTTGAAGAAAGAACCCAAGTGGCTAGGCCTGCAGTGCCGTGCTCAATGAGCTGTTGACATCTGTTGCCCAACTTGGCGGGTGGACTACGATTGCAATACAGTGAACTATATACAAACTCATTTCTGTACCCTTTAAAACACAGTCCCATAGTTTGCCACCCGATATGTTTGTTCTTAAATTCATGCTTAATTAGAGGCATTCAGAAGGACGTAAACCAGTTGAGCAGCCAAGTGGATCTCAATGAAAACCCATGTTCCTAGAAACAGAACCCACATCCACGGGATTTATTTCGGATTCAAAGTCAAGTGAAATGACTTTGAGTTTTTTTGATTGCTTCTTCCACAGTCCCTGTTTTGAATTTTGTGCCGTCAAGTCTGTTTTTGCGTTTGTGTGAGTGTGGGGAAAATCAGTTATTGCAGGCTGCACGGCTGTAACATTAGAGTATATCAATGCCTACCTCGTGGATTAATGTAAGCGAGAGAGGAAGCCCATTTTATGACACTAGAATCAATATTCGATTAGATATGCTTGTATTTACCCAGCCGATATGAAGTATCAAGTTGCCCCTTTCACTTTGAGTCGCCCTATACTTGGAATGCAAGCTATCAGAAAATTAAGCCGGAATAAATCAGCGGTGCGACTGAAACAGAAAATGTTATCCTGAAATTTAGACTTCTTCGTCGATTTTAGGACTCTTCATTTCTACTTACCTACCATATACTAAAGCATTTGTCCTATACTCGCACAAGAATAATTTTTTAGCAAAAGATGTAAATTCATGACAATAGTGAAGAAGGCTCTAAGTTCGAAAACCATATAGTAGATCAATCTATTTTGTAATGCTTATTCACTGGCCGCAACAAAATAAGGTTTTTCCATTTAAATTTTCAGTCCCTGGCCCTGTTTTTGCGAGTTTTCGCAAATAAATACAAAAGGTATTCAAGATTTGGTCTCTATTATTGAAGCATGTTAATGCTTCCAGTAATTAAAAATCGCATTGTAATTAACCAACTAGCACGAAATGCTATTCCTTTAGTGGTTTTACTAAATGGCTGTCAATTTCGTTCATGCGTATTATAGGTAAACTTGGGAATTCATATAAAAAAAAAAAAATATAAAGACATCTAAATCTGCAGCTGCCCAGTCACGCTAAAATCTAATTTTTCCCATCCTTGTTCAGCCAACTTTAAGAAAATCCCAAAATGATACCAAGCCAAAAAGAGTAACAAAATCAATTATAGTGTGACTATGCGTAGTCAAAACATATTACACAAGCATATAGGTTACGCAAACAAGCAGTGAAAGGGAATTGAAACCAAAACCAAAGCTCAGTTTACGAAAATAGAACCGGAAGTTATTATTGCAGCACTTGTAAGCACTCTGTAAAAATGTCTACCCGCCTTTATGATAATTTGTTTACGCGGTTTCAGTCCAACGAAAATTGGTAACAAAACTGGGCATGTGCCATCATCTGCAGATCATTTTCACCCGTTTTCTTAATTCAACATTTCAGGTTTTAGACTCAATCGAGAGGCTCGGGCGATTGGCAGGCTAACGCAAAGTACAGAATGTTTAATACAATTACCTCATCTATTACTTAGCTAATAAAGGTAAGTGGATTTTATCATATTAGGATGATTTTCTCCAACCTTGCTAGTGAATTCAAAATTACAGAGTTACATTTTTGGTTTTCCCCATGTGCTTGGATCAAATCCAATCAAAATCTAGCGCCATTGCTCATTTGAGAATTACTATTTTATAGCGCAATTTAATTGCATCCTGCAGGATCTCTGTACGAGACAAACAGTTGGACAAATATCTTTTTTATGTTTTGTATAGTCTTTAATTTAAATAAGACATTTTATTTACATAGGACAAAAAACTAATAATAAAAAAAAGCTGTCCATCTATCTAGCCAGGTTCAGGGCTGATGGACATTATCAGAAAGGTCGAGAGGAAGCCTTTAGAGGAATGAGTGATGAATAGGAAGAAGACATGGAAAGAGATGAGCGTGTGATAAATAGTTCAAGTTTTGATAGTGAGGTGGAGAATAACTCTTCTCTCGAAGATTGAGTCGCTACTGTGACTTTCAGACTATAATTGCTATATATTAAATTTGAGAAAGAATTATTCATCATAATCATTATACTAAAAATCGGCACTTAGCTCTCCTGATATATCAGTTAATATAAGTCTATTCATTTTTTCATCTTTATAATATTGCCAATCAAAATACTATGACTTATTGTCCATAATTTTACTTTATCCGCCAAGATGTACTCAGTCAGCGGTGTGATTTTTATAACTTGTTTGTGATACTCACTGCGGATGGCATCTATAACTTTGTACAGTAATGTATCAAATAGTTCGTGTTGGCAAGAGCTTGGCCAGAGCTGCTCAGTTCTGTCAGGTTGCAAGGCACTCAAATATTTACATTTTTAAGAAAAGCAAAAGTGTTATTTAAGTATTTAAATAACTCGTTTTATTGAACAATTTCCTTAGCAGTCTTCTTAAATCATCAGACCCGCTTTTTATTGGACGTAAATTAGTGATCATAATGCACTTCCCTGCAACTTTTTCTCTTCTCGCTCTTCTATTTATTAACTGCTGTTTTTCTCAAGTCGTTCCTCCGCTTCTAGAAACACCCCAATACCTGAAATTCTTTGTTAGTGAAACTGACGATTCGGCATCTTTTCTCCACAATACGCCGCTACAACTTGGCCCCGATAAGATTCTGACTGCAATTCCCAAAAGTAACAGCTTTTTTAGGGGCTGGTGGCAGAAAGGGACTGAAAGTATTAGCAGTTCAGATAAAACTTTGAGACTAAACGTTGATAACAAAAAACTTCGTCTTGTGAAAATGAGGAATTTGTTTTTTTTGGAGAAATCCAACCAAATACCAAATTTTAGTGAAAGATAATGAAGAATACCTCAAATATAAGGGAAGTATTTCTTTTGTTGCCGTCTCTGACCCCGAAACAGCCGGCAAAGAAATAGAGTCATTCCGCGTGGAGATTAATGAAGATGGCAGGGTTCTCAAACCGGGAGATTTTCCAATCCACAACTGAGTTGTGCGAAGTAATTGACTTCTAACCGCAACTACAGGCGTATTTTTCCGCTAGAACTTTTTTATAATATTTAATCAGTGATAAAGTCTATGTTGAAGTTTGTTCTTCATTCATTTAGCATTGTATATTAACACTGTCTTTAATATACATTTCTCTTATCCACAATAAATTATTACCTTTTTGGAATGCTCGTCCAAACTTGCACTCATTGACAAATATTCTCCTTAAGATCCTGACTAGTTGTTTTTTCCCAAAAATATAAGATATGCACTGCTATTGAATCAAATGCAAGAATTTTGCAATCAAACATGTATATTGATTAGGAACAGCTATGGCTTACAGCTGACAAAACCGTAACTCAACTCTCTTGATTTTGAATCTTATACTACACTTTTTGTATGACTTAATTAACTATTATTTCTACTTTTTCTACAAAATTTTCCTCTATCATGAAATCCATGCCAATAATAGTTGATGCTACAGGGTCCCAAGGTCTCGCTGATTTTGAAAATTTTGGATTTAGACACTTTTTTCGTTATTAAAGTAATATTGAAATTAACTGTAAACTTGTTAATCCACAATTCTGTCACATCTAAAAATATTGATATCCTCTTAAACCAATAATTTACAGACTATATTTGCCATATATTTAATTTGAAAAAGTATTATAATAAATAATAACATTTTAAATTTAATATATAGCAAATAGAGTCTGTAAGTAATAATAATGATTTTTTCCAAAATTTAATGTATATCAAATATAGTCTGCAAGTCACAATAGCGACTCAATTCTTGTGAAAAATACTCTCCAGAGGGGGGAAGAAAACTAAATGGTCCTATGTAACAACCGTTTGGCAAAATTCAACCTTGTGTTTTGCTTTCCTTGATAAGTTGGCAGCAAAAAAAAATCGGCAAAACTAATTTGAGGTATGTTAAAGAAAGGGTCATTGCATATTTGAAATGCAACGTTGAAGTTATATGCATAATATGAAGATATAACAAGATCTGATTAGCAAAAAAATGAAGTCACTGAGACTACTGATAGAAACTAAGCGCTGACTCGAAAGTGAGTCTTGACCTAACTGACAGAAAACAAATAGGAGACTTAGAAAAAAGAACTTAGCATTTAATGTAAAACTATTGAGGAACAAGCAGTTTTCAAAAAAAAAAATAATAAAGCAGAAAGGATTTCAATTCTGATAGCTGGCGAGATTAACAGGGCTCAAAACAAAGCTAGAGTAATTATAATCCAAACGAAAGAATCATTGATTATTCAGGCAATATCCAAATATGTTTATATCTTGTGTTATTACCTAGAGACTAATTATTTGTTTCCACATCACTTTTGACTTATTGTCAACTAAGAATATTCTCAATAATTTCCTATTCTACAATCTTTAATTTGTCACTTTTTGTTAATCAACTTAGAATATACAGGTTTTTCAGCATTCAAAGACTCACGGCTTTGAGTCTAGCCAATCAAACTAAAAACTCTCTAAGAATCATTTCTAATTAATACTTCATTTTAGTCTGCAGTGCATTAAATGCATGTTTATCATCTATATGAGGCTAGTCTCCTGGCATATTTATAATGGTAAATTCAAGCTTTAAAAAGGCATATTTGGTCTTTTCTCTATTCTAATTATTGTTTGAACTGTCAGTTGATTAGGCAAGCAGAAATAAACTTGAGAGCAGTCACATTGTAGTATTTAACTAAGCCTTGTATTCAAAAAGATAAAAAATCGTCTTTTCTAGTCTCTCCTCCAGTCATTGGTTTTAAAGAAACTGTTGTACTGACATTCTTTAGTTGTTAATGAACGTGTATGTTTGCCTCCTGTATATACATGCATTTTTACAAAACTGGCTGAGAAAAAAAATTTTTTTTTTTAATTATTACATAAATCAAGTACACTAGTGACAGTCTTTGTTATGAGATTTTAGGGGGAGTTTTAGCCATGCGTTACAGTGGCCTCAATTCAAGCTTGAAATCATCATTGCACAACACTAAAATGGCAAGATTAAATATTGTCTAGAAAAAATGTCTTTTGCAAAATAAAATTGTGTGTAAAATCACGCTACTCAAACCCCAGAAGCACAATCATACAATATCTCTAATTTTGCAGATGATGATGATGGTAACATTATATTAGTTTCTTGTTCCATGTAAAGTCCTAAAAAAAGAGACTCTACAACACAAAAGTAGACATGGTTCTAACTACTTATCTCATAAAGACTTCCTGCAGAATTCAATATTAATTACACTAATTGCACTATAATCTGGTTATCCTCGAGTAAGCAATGGCGCTATGGTTCTTTTAAGTCAAGCCCAAGTGTATGAGGGAACCCAAATACGTCGCCCGTTACCTTTAAGCATTTTAAATTATTCACCAATTGTTCTGTGACCCGTTAATAGTTTAATTATTTTGCTGAGTATGCGTCGCGATTGAATCTTTATTAATTAAGCGAAGGGGTATCACGATGATAAATCAGTTTATTGAGCTCATGTAAAATATTCCATCTAAATGAATGACTATACAAAACACAAAAATAGATATCTTTCTGACTGTCTGTCTCGTACAGAGATCCTGCAGGATGCAATTAGGTAGCGCTATAAAATAGGAATTCTCAAGTGCGCAATGGTGCTAGATTTCTATTGGACTTGATAAAGCACATGGGGAAAACCAAAAATGCTACTCTGTAGTTTTGACTTTACTAACAAAGTTAGGGAAATCCAATGTTACTTACCCAACGAAGGGATATCAAGTAATCTCAATTTAAGCCCAAAATATACCTCTGCGCTGCACTTTACTTGCTAATTTCCACAAATTAAAACAATCTTAAGTAAAAAGCTTTTTTTAAGATAAAATGCAATTCAGGCACACTCAAGCGCAAAAAAAACATAACATAACATAACATAACATATATTTTTAGAGTCTCAACTTATAGAAATAAACAAAATATAGATAAAATAAAATAATAAGAAATTAAAATAAAATAAAAATAACGTGTTTAGAACAC
>JAKVQY010000635.1:0-10770 GCA_030463045.1 Geotrichum macrosporum | reverse complement strand
CTCACGAACTATAATGAAGCATCAGAAATAGTGGAGGAATACAAAAATATAGCAGGCACAGAAAAATCTGTCATGTTTGCCAAAGTTCGCAATCGGATGGCTGTACTGGAGAATGACATTTCGCGCATTACTCAAAATTTATGTCCTAACCTGACTGCCACCGAGCATACTGGTCCAAAAATTATTAAGCCGCAGGCAGTACTTCCTCGCAGTATGCAAAAACATCTGCATTTAGACTGCGATGAGTCCGAAGGGCCTGGCGATAATATTGACTACAAGCAGATGGCTAAATTTCAATTTCCGAAATTAAAGGTGAGATATAGCAGACGTTACGCCAATTATCTTCCTTACAGGATGGGTATGCTTTTAACTGAAAAAATACCGCCAGAATTGAGATGCCAGGTTGATATTCCTCGGCTTCAGTACTACGGCTGGAACATGTCAGGCGTTCATTATATCAAGCCTCAAGCTATGCCGATTTTTCAATCACTTCTTCAGGAAGAAAGAGCGCGCCCACTCCTTCAGAACTTTTTTACAAACATCAATCCCCTATTTGCTATTCTACACGAACCAATGTTTATGGAGCAGTATAGTGTTTATCTTCTTTCTCCCAGCAAAAAAGAGTGCAAATTATTCCAGGCCATCTACCATGCGGTTTGTGCAATATCTATCCGGTACCTTGAAGTCTGCGAGAGAAAGTTATTTGATCAAGGTTTAGAAGAGGAATTGTTTGAAGATGCTTTTGAAACTCTAAAATCTTTTGCCTTTGAGTGGGAAAGTCTAGAGATTATTCAAGGTTACTTGTTGCTATGTTTGTGTTTGAGAGCATGTCACAGGCAGCCAACCGCGTGGAATGCTCTTGGAACGGCAATTAGAATGACACTTGGAATGGGTTTGATGCACAAGTTAGATTTAAATTCATATACTACCGAATACGACATCCTCAAACATGAACGAGTATTTTGGGCTTGCTTCGTCATGGATAGGACTCTTTCTCTTGAGATTGGCCGTCAGTTTTCTTTCCGCGAAGAAAGCATTACTATTCCTTTGCCACATCATTATACTGATGATGGCTGGCAAAGTCCGATTTCAAACGCCTTACTTCGACTTTGTATATGTTTACAAGATCTTGTTTACGACCAAGATTTAGAACTTGACGCTAGCAATTTAAATTTTATCAAATCGCGACTGAAGACTTGGAATGAGAGCTTAATGGATTATAACCTAGATTGTGACACGAAGCTGGACCAATTCGAATTTTCCCCTGCGCTATTTGGCCATTTCCGATTATGCTACTACAGCAGTCTATTTTTTATACACATGCGATCAGTATTCAGTTTGATTGAAGCACAAAGCGACATTTCTCTTGTTGATAAACCCCTTTATGTTGAATGTGTCTTAGGAGTGACTAATATAACTACAACATTATCAAGACTCGGCCAGCTCACTTCTCCCTGGTGGCTCACTCTTTCCAATTTGTTTCATGCAGAATGTGTAGCCTTATTGCTTCTCTACAATCAAGTCTCTGTGATTGAAATGGGCAAAGCTCTAACTAAAATTGTCAAACTTATAGCTGAAATTTGCGAGGACGGTCGCTTTACCATGGCTGAAGAATGTCTTTGGTCTTTGAAAGCTCTTAACCGCATGGTTTATTTCAAGTTAGAGCAAACCCAATTGCCATTAAAGAATGCTGGGATTCGCCACGGACCATCACACGTCAACAAAAGCAATTTTTCATCCATGGGCTGCTTAGATACTCAAGGAAACAAAGTGCTATCCATTGATGTCGAGATGAAACCTGATGATTCAGTAAATATCGCTCCTCAGCAAGATATGGAAGATATTAAATTAAAAGATAATGTATCGGAAAAATTTCCTAACGCTCAACAAGAGCCCAACCTGACTTCTAAAAATCCACAAACACCAGAAATTTTTCCACCTGGGGACATTAACTCTGTGACAAGTCTGGAATGGTTCAACAACTGGGATTGGGATATGTGTTCCAATAGAGAAGGAAGCCAGAAAGGTGGATGGGATACAGAAAATTAAGTGAAGATACCTGAACCAGCGAGCCCCCGGTACTTTGCTGCTTAGCTCAGTCCAAATTTCATCATTGATGCTAGGAATAGTTCTAAAGCTCTCTGTTTTATTGTCATGCCTAGGTGAAATATTTGATTTAGTAGTCATTTGCAACTAAGTTATTCTCAGCATCATCTACCGTTATTTACTCTTTGGTATTTATTTCGTCCATTCCATTGATCAACTCAAACTTTAACACTTCAAGAGTAGTGCGCCACCGAAAACCTATATTTATCACGTCTAACAAATGCTATCATGTCTGTGTTATATTCATTTTAGCTTTCTCATAAACTGGATAACATTTTGGTATCCGCGTAAATTAGATGACTAAATAAAAGTACAGCAGAGTGAAGTCGCGTTCCAAGGTTCTTGATATTTCCTCATTGTATTCATAGTCGAACGTTTCAATAATTCAATTGGAGTAGCGCGAATCCCGCAAACTCTCACATCAAAATATTTTCATTCATCAATCGAAAAGTCAAATCACATCAGCTTACTTTATTTATTCTTTCTTTGAGCGGATTGGTCTAAAAATACTTGTATATCTGGAACTCTTATATTCCTGATGAACCTATCACGAATTTTATAATATATAATAACGACTGTGACCTATACTACATGTTAATCTGACTTGTTACAAATTATATTGCTACAACAAAGATAAACGTTTCAAACGGTCAGCTCAAGATCTCATCTTAAAAAGAGGCACATCCTCAAAAGAACTTATTTTTCATTAAATATATTCATGTTCCATATATATCTGCAATCAAGTTATCACACATAACCAGCCCAAACCAGCGTAAAATAGGCCAACAGGAAACGTAGCAAGTAATACTCTAGAAGGTAGTACTCCAGAGTCCTTAAGTCCTCGTGTAGCTGAGTAGACGGCCCATATAATCATTAGTGAATCTACAATAATACGAACCACAAATAGTCTCACAAAGGACGAAAGCAAGGCAGCAGGAACCAGAGGAAACAAGCAGTAGCCAGTCACACTAAGTGCGTGAAAAAAAGAAATAGTTCCACCTAAAAGTTTGATGTTAAGAGTAACAACAGCTTGGCCGAGCCATATCAACACGAATACTCCTGAGAACACTGCTGAAGCTTGATGGTTTGGCGCAATCATTGACATGGTTAGAGAAATAATAAGGCAAAACACTAGTGGTCCCCACATATCCCATTCCTGATCAACGCGGTGGTGCTGCTCACTACCACTAAAGTCATAAGAAGATAATGCGTTTGGAACAAATCCAGGGTGCGATTCTTGTAGCGATGATGCTGGCGTATACCAAATTACCTGGCGTAGACGGAAACCGACACTCCTCACATCGCGCATCAGAGTTGCTGTGACAGGCTCATCCAGTGTATCCCCACCCATAAACCGGCGCTGCTCAATTTGGCCACCTGTAGCTTCTGCAAATCTTGAGTCAAGTGTGTATGCTGGTGGAACCTCCTGCTGAGAACGATTAGATGTGGCAGCAGTCCCGCTTGGTCCTGTAATGTCACTCTCAATTGGCTGGTCAGGCTGAATAAAGCCCTGATCGTCATCAGAGTCATCTATGAGAAAGTGCCCTTCGTCTGGCTTGTTGGAATCCCAGACATTATTATGTGACATCTTGAAAATACCTGCGATTTACCACGAAAATATGGGAAGCGAAAGATAATTTTGGATGACGAGGCAAGTTTCCACGCAAGTTTGACATGTGGTTAGGGTATATACTACATCTTTATGACTTGTTTTCTGAAGCACTATTACGGCTAGTTGTGACCAGAGAATAGCTCCTGTCAAAGTACTGATTGGGATGCGTGATAGAGTCCATGTACGCAGTCCGATCATTTTTATGTGTCAACTCGTACACCCGTGTGCACGCAGCGTGATAATGATGAGTTTCCACATTTCCTTTGATCTTTGCCAACTCTTGTTTATCAGAAATGCCCATTCGCTGAAGGGCGAAAACAAGATTTTCGTTTGAAAATGACCTATACGGGCACCCATGGGCTTCTCCTTTTGCTGGTCTCGGTCCATTGGCAATATCGATACAAGATATTGGCTTATAGTTGATTCGCCCTCCCTCTAAGCCATATTGATGTCTAATATTGTACCGATACTCTTTGTTAAACTTGTCTTCAGGTATAGTTGAAAATTGGGAACGCCAAAATATCACCGCCTCTTCAACACTAAGGCCAATATACCGTAGAAATAACCCGTACTGTCGACGAGCCTCGTACTTTAAATGATGAGTATCCTTTAGTGCACGATGCATAGTTTGCATACAGAGCGGAAAATGCTGATCTGCAAGCTTGTCCACCATCCCAGCTGTAATCTCACCCTCTCTACCAGCTGCGGCTTCATCTTGTAGGTACGTTGACGTCGCTGCAAATCCCTGTGCAAGGTGATTAAGAAGAGGAACGAGGCGATCATCCTCATCCAATCGAGGAAGTGCACGAACAGTTTGGATAAGAGATTTTTCAAGACGAGACACAAATTCGGCCACCACCATGGATTGCTGATAGGAAATAGGAACGTATGCCTTTCCTCGCATTAAAAAAACCTTGCGATTTTCAACTAAGTCAGCAACGCGTTCGAAATCAACTTTGAAGTACGACGCAGCTTGCGCCCCAGTGGCTTGTGATTCAAGCGTCTTTGACCCCGAAGCAGCGACAAGCTTTTCTTGAAGTTTTGCTAGCTCCTCTGGCCCTACTGGCTCCCAGTCCAAGTTCAAAGATTCAATAAACGCTTGTCTGTCTTTGATATCATCAGTGTTGTATCTTATTTTGAAAAGTGTGGTTTCGGCATGAATGAACCGTTGCCGGAGTTCTTCTGATCGGCAAAAGGCAAGTCGTAAAATAAAATGACTATAGTGATCTTTTAGTCGCCGATGTTCCTCGTTATTTTCATCATACTTGAAGGTTTTGTTCTTGATATCGACAGCTAAGTTACTGCCGCGTCCAGATTGTTGCTGAAGCCGGGCAGTTGTGGAGTTTGTTGATAGTGGCAGATATTTATTTATCAGGGGCTTTAATGAGACTTCTAGTTCACTTAGAGTCTGATTTCTGGCCATACGCGATTCGATCTCACCCAACACTTTCATGCGGTCAATTGCCCATTGTTCGAACTCATCTAAAGTAATTTCAAACTGCGGAGGGACCGAGTAGTAATTGAGTCTGTAAGGGTAAGAAGTAGAAACAGTATAAGGATCTAACTCTGCAAAGTTCTTTCGCTCTTGTGCTCTTCTTCTTTTTGCTGTTTGCCTGTACATGGTTGATGATAAAGTTCTTTGGATTTTGGTTTTAAGAGGAAGACAAGTAAGTAGCAGGAAAAAAAACAAAATAGACACCGCGTTTTTACGCGTAAATTTATTTTCCTATTTCGGCAAATTACAAAACACGATACTAGTCACGTGAAAATTAAATGACGTAAAAATATTCCAACAGGTACGTCCATTAAAGTTCAATGAAACCCGGTAATGTACGGCAGCCGATACCCCATTAAAAAAAATTATCATACAAAGTTTTTTCCTCCTCCTTCTCTCCTCTTCCTCTCTATACCAGCAAAGTCTTTATTATCATGACTACTACTATTCCGGAAAAGTACCCTGCCAAAGAACACGCCCGAAGAGTGGCCAAGCTTCTTGGATCAAGTCATGTTCAATCGACCATAGTTTTGACATCACCAGAACTTGAGTACTACCCATACTGTGATCAGACAAAACCTTTCAGACAAGACCGATACTTTAACTACTTGACTGGAGCTTTTGATTTGAACTCGGCCGCTATCACTTACAGTATTTCCGAGGATTCTCTGGTCTTGTGGTTGCCTCCTATTGATGCTGATGATGTTATGTGGAGTGGTCTTCCCCTCACTTTGGAAGCCGCTGCAGAGAAGTATGATGTGGACGCTGTGAATTATATTGGCGAGAACTTGCTCAAGACTACCTCTAGCGCACATTTGATTGGTATTGAGGAGCCTAAGCACTCAACATCTTTTTTCTCAAGTGGTGTAAAGATAGAGCCTGAGCTTCAAGTTGCTTTGGATACAGCCCGCTCTGTGAAGGACTTGTATGAGATTCAGCTCATGCGCAAGGCATCAGAGATTACTGACAACTCACATCTTGCCGTTATGTCTGCTTTGCCTATTGAAAAGAGTGAGGGTCACATCCATGCAGAGTTCGTGTACCACTCTATGCGCCAAGGCTCTAAGTTTCAGGCTTATGACCCAATCTGCTGCTCTGGAACCGACTGCGGCACTCTCCACTACGTGCGTAATGACCAGGATCTTGGAGAGAAACAACTCGTTTTAATTGATGCCGGTGCGGAATGGCAATGCTATGCTGCAGACGTTACACGAGTCTTTCCCATTAGTGGAGAATGGACTCCTCATGCACGCAGAATCTACGAGGCAGTTCTAGACATGCAGACTCAGACTATGAATGGAGTAAAACCTGGCGTATCATGGGATTCCTTGCACTTGCTTGCGCATAAGATTCTTGTAGAGAAGTTTTTAGAGCTGGGAATTTTCGAGAACGGTTCTGTTGATGAGATCCTCAATGCTCGCACTTCGGTTGCATTCTTGCCCCATGGATTGGGCCACATGCTGGGAATGGACACTCATGATGTTGCAGGATATCCTGATTACGAAGACAAAGACCCAATGTTTAGATACCTTCGTCTGCGCCGCGATCTTGTTGAAGGCAATGTTGTCACAGTTGAGCCTGGCATTTACTTCAATAAGTTCTTGCTTGAGCCATACTTTGAGAATCCCAAGCATTCCAAGTTCATCAACAAGGACGTATTGGAAGAGTACATGCCAGTTGGCGGGGTGCGCATTGAAGACGACGTGCTGGTCACGGCTACCGGATTCGAAAACTTAACCAAGATCACGAGTGATCCCGATGAGGTCGCTGCCATTGTAAAAAAGGGAATTGAAAAGGGAAGAACGCACTTTCATGTCGTTGTTTAAGAGATATTTTCAGCTATTTAATATGTTTTAAATCACATGCAACTTTTTTTTTTTTTTGATTTAATAATGTTTCTTAGAGCAAATTTTAAACTCTTGAATTAATAGGGTCAGAGTCATTATCGATAAATTTGAGAGCTTCATCGATGGACTTGAAAAATATATCATCATCAAACGGTGTAAAAGTAGAGCTAGATCCAACGGTTGTCGTCACTGACGAAGATGCTGACTTTCGCTTTGTAACTAGTTTAGTTATTCCGGCCAACTCAAATCGTTTACGAATCGAATTTCTCTGGGGCATCCGTGTTAGTAGCACCGAGATTTTTCTTTCCTTAACATAGGAAACTACAATTTCCAACAAAATCTGAACTGCGCTTGAATCACATTCGGTCATACCATGAAGGTCAATAATTAAATGCCGAGTCATTTCTTCGTGTCTAATCCGAGGATAAGAAGGATGCACGCGCATAGTTCCGTAATGTTCAAACCGACGAAGTCGATTGCGCAGGTCACCAGTATTGGCAAACGTTAATGGCTCAGGGATTTTCACAATCAAGCAACCTTCAATTTCTTCAAGGCGCTCGGGCTGCAGTCTGTCAGCATTTTCAAAAATGTTAGTTCCAGGAACTCTACCAAGAATCTGGATGCGAGGGCGAGTAGCATGATGAATTACGCGCACCAAAGAGAAGCCAACTCCAATGGCAATACCGCTCTCGACGGACAGAAAAATAGTAGAAAACAATGTAAGGAATAAAGTAAAGAGATCTTGGTAACCACCGATTTGCCAGTAGAAGTTGATGTCTTGAGGAGCTTCCTCGATCAAAGAAAGACCCACAACTGAAATCACTCCAGACAAAACACACTTTGGAAGGTAATAGAAATAAGGCATGAGAAATGCAATAGAAAACACAGTAACAGCACACAGAACGAGGCCGGCAAATTGAGTTCGCGCTCCTGACAAGGAATTGATCTTAGATCGGCCGTACCCGCCAAAGGAAGGTAGTGCACAAACCAATGAACCCATAATATTTGCAACTCCTAAGGCTACTAATTCGCGATTGGCCGAAATTGACAGGTTCGCAGCAGCACCTAGAGACTTGGAGGCAATAGTGGACTCGAAAAAGCCGAGGATAGCACAAAAAAATGCCGTTGAAAATGTCGACTTAAATACAGACCAATTTTCTGGATTTATGGGAAATCTGAGAGACACCTTTCCTGGCTTGATTTGACCTACAACGCTTAACCCGTCTTCGTCTAAGTCAAAAATGTTCGTAATTACCGTAGAAGCAATAACTACAATCAAAATCTCGGGAATAAAAATAATTTTGCGCCACTTGTGCATGGTTTTGGCCTTGAGGAGACGAAACAAAATGATTGAGACTATGGTTGTGAATGCGAAAATAGCGGTGAGACGGTGACTTTCGCGAGCATGAGTGAACAAAAATGCAAGCTTGCTGATGACACCAGCATGAGTACCAATTTCAGAATGCATCTTCTCTAACAAGCCCAATTCGCTCGGCAGTTGCTCAATTACCATCACAACACCCACAGCAGATATGAATCCGCGGAGCAGAGCCCTTGACAAGACACTATCTAGAAATCCAAATCTGAGTAAGCCACCAACCAGCAGAATGGCTCCGCCAGAACCAGCCATGAGTCCTGAAATAGCCTCCGGTAATATTTTGTCGTGATGAAGATATGGAGCCACTGCCTGACCAACTACTAGTGAGATAGCTGCTTCGGGGCCTACCACCATGTTGGGAACGGTTCCCATTAATGCGTATACGAATGTGGGAACCACCAAGCCATACAAACCCGATACAGTGGGTACATGGGCTAGAGAGGTCGCATAGGACATACAGATAGGTATCTGAAAAGATGCAAGAGTCAGGCCCGCCACAAAATCTCCCAATAGAAACTTTCTATCATAATGAGGGATCCATTCCATACCGGGCAGGTAGTATGCCCAGTAAGACTTGGCTTTTGGCTTCAGTTTACCACGGTCTGGCAGGTGAGTCGTCGAGGCTGGCGATATTGCGCGCCGAGGAGTTGAAATTCCACTACCATTCTGTGGGTCGTTCCCAGTGATTCCCGATATTTGCCGGATGTAGGAGGGTCTAGCTTTTGATGGAGTAACAGGCTGTGCGGTGGAGGAAGACGTACCACGAACAAGATTTGTGGTGCTTGTGTAATTTTGGGAAGATGTATCTAGCAATGACGAGGTCTCATCGAGGTCAGATTCTCTGTTGGATTCCGCCATTTTGCAAAGATGGTGGAGAAGAGAAAGAAAACTGTTTTTGTGAAGGGATATTTGACCAAATGAGAACAAAACATTACGAGGCAACGAACTTGCACAAATGATGATCAAAAAAAAAAATTAAAAAATCAAAAAATGCAATTAGCAGACGAAGCTGCAAAATTCAGAAGCAAGAAGAGTACACAATCCACTGATGGAACGCTTTACACGTACAAAGAATAATGAGCGACGGCTTGAATCTCTCGAGGATTCAGAGATGCGTTAAGTGAATGAAAGACCTTGCAATGATTGGAAAGCAAGGTAGCCATTGTGAAGACTTGAAAGGACCAAGGGTTCACTATCTCAGAGATTCAGAGGAGTAGCAAATGTTGCATAACAGGAGTAAGTACGTGTGTGAGTATTGCTCATGAGCCCGGTGCTCTGTTCTTCCAAGCTGCTGTTCTATTACGTTGAATACTTGTATTTCTATGAGGAGCTTGCTCCCTTTCCTTTGCTGCTCGGTATAGCTATGGAAAAACTTCTTGCAGGGGATTTAGTTGCTAACTCCAGGTATCAACAAAATAGAACGCATCAAAGAGTGAAGCAGGAAGTGTTTAAATAAATTGACAAACTACAATAATAGTGTGAGATAAGATTGTGACTATTGGCTTAGATCAATATCCGGAACAACTTAATGACAGGGCACCGAGCCTGCTAAGCATACTACGCGGAGCCCAATCCACGAAATGTCCAGAACCGACCGCATAGAACAGAGTTAACTAATCCGTTCCTGTCAGCTATTTACAATTTCGAATGCAAGGAAGTTAAGAACAGACAAAGTCAAGTTTTATATGTCCAGGTTAATCGAGTAATGCTGGCAAAGGCTGAAAAGTATGTCGCCAAGTTAGTGCATATGCCAGGTACAAATATTTGACTTCGTGGCTTTCTTATATGTTATCAAAACCAAGTATAAATAAGCATAATTCTAATATACTCCATCCACATGAAATTTTTTCAGAATGAATCTGTATACACCATCGGAATCCAAAAAATCTTACAGTTATTCAATTTTAAATATTCCGCATGAGAGTCAAAAGAAAAACAAGACACAAGCCATAGCTTGTTTGAAGTTGTGATTCAAATAATAAAATAAGTCTGAATTTTTTTAATCCCTAAAACAAATACATTACACCAGATAATATTATATTTTAATTTTTATTTCCTCCTCTAAAGCTCCTCATCAGATGAGACGTAAGCGTCACCAAGATCCTTCTTCTTCTTCATGCGCTCCTTCTTCTTCTTTCTCAGCTCAGCGGCAGACAGCTTCTTAGCCTTCTTCTGGACAACAATCTTGTTACCGAAAGCATCAAACTTGTCTTCCTCATCCTCCTTCTGATCAAGACGAGGACCGGCTCCCTGTCCAGAAACCCAGTTGTGGCCGGAAGGAGTCATCTTACCGTCAAGAACGGCCCAGACTTCCTCGGTAAGATCCTTGGTA
>JAKVQY010000634.1:0-10784 GCA_030463045.1 Geotrichum macrosporum | reverse complement strand
CTCAGAAAGGTCAGAAAGAGGTGTTTTAATCCGAGAACACATGTAATCTGGGAGGTCCACGGTCTGCCTATAGGGTGAAGACAACAATGCGAAAAACAGGACCCTGATCGATCCTGCGGGGGGCCAACAGGCGGCCCAGAAGGGCCGGGTCTGGGAGAGTAAGTCTTACCCCGTGGTAGATTTCGACTGACACAACGAAGTAGCAACCTAAATAACCCGGGAAGAAGAAACAAGCATCATGGCGCTACTCAGGATCTTACCTATAATACTTAGTATGGTACGGAACCGAAGTGGGATATGGGAAGATGATTGACTATATAACTATGATAAACTTAACATAACTAAGAGTAAGAATAAACAGATACATCATCATCATCATTCTTGCTTTTCCGTTTAAAGTATCCATTAACTGCCCCATATCCCGTTTATAATTGTATTACTTTGCTGAGTATACGTTGCAGTTGAAAAAATTGTAGAATATGACAACTATTCATATTTGAAAAGTAGACGAGGGGGTCTAAGGTCGTTTATGAACACGTACGACATAAACTGTTTAAGATGCTAGTAAAACAATTGCAGTGGGATCAATTCAATAGCTCTTGCACATGCTATATAAGATTATTGTGATTTTTCAGGTTGCTTGAAAAGCTTGAGCCTATGACGAAAATAGGACGGTAAGGAAATATCATTTTATAAAACTCGTGTTGGGTCTTAAGCTCATATTAATTGACATGCAAAACATCATTATTTTTTGTTCACTTGACTATATCCAGGAAATAATCAAGTCAAAGTTTTTTCTGATAGTCTTCTCTGGTGTTACCAATTGTGCTAAACACACAGGTAAACGCATCTGTTACTGGAATATGAATTTTAAGTCTCGTGATTGCGTCTTATAGCACGTCAGCAAGACACACACAAGCAGGCTTTAATGCGCTCGACTGCCAGTTATATACAATTGATAGTCAGCACAGATATACCTGGCAGCGCTAAAATAGAGTGACAACGCAAGTCAGCGGAACACGCGTATCACTTGGATTTGAATAGATTCTTTTCATGATGGTGACAGTCTAAAGTCAATTGCTTCTCCTTGTCGTAATAATTTTTCTTCAAAAACCGGTACTTTTTTAATGAATATAGGGCGACAAGTTCTACTTGGAGTCAGAGAGCGTCGAAATCAATGTCTTACTCGAAGATTACTAACCTTTCTTGATATACTCCCCGAGGGCCAGTCCTTTTTCAATCTCCGCACGGTCCGTTATTTTTGACTTATTTTGAAAGGCTTGCCGTAGCTTGCTAATGAAAAAAGGATACCCTGCAGGATAATCCCTACCCATATAAACGAGCTCCTTATAAAGATAAAGTACTTTTCGGCGAAGGCTTGACATTTCGTGTGGAGACCAAGAACGTTGCTAATGGGAAAGTAAATGTTCCTGAAGAGTATAGTATCTTATATTTAAACCCTAGCCCCAACCGATGGACCACGAAACTCTTCTCAAGACGTCTCGTCCAATTCCATTTTTGTTTTCCACAGTCAAAATGTCCGAGATTGAAGACACTGCTGTCGCTCGGTAAGTATTCTAATGTTTACGAGAAAATTAAAACATTGACAATTGTAGAATCTCCGAGCTTCTCCGGCACCATGATGTAAGTACTCCGATTGTGAGTCTTGATAGCCGAATTAACACCGTCAGGACTTGGAAAGGGTGTCTGCCCTCAAGCAACAGCTCCTTAGAGAGAAGGCTGCTATTGACACTAGGTTACGAACTGATGTAAAGTCTCAAATTGAAGTTACCTTGAAAGGCCTGACCTCTTTAAATTTGACTAAGGAAACTATACATGACATTCGCGAGGATATGATCCAAGTATGTACACCTTCACCTAGATGCCGTGTATCCGTCAATTCATTCCATTAACAAAGCAGGTCAACAAATTACGCCTAGACTCTGAAGAAAGTGTTATGCATTTTGAAAAAATTAACAACATATCAAGAATCCACGAAAACTTTGTGGAAACTCAAAAGTTCATTGACAATTTTCGCAACATGCATGACGAACTAAGAGAAATCAAGCACCTCATGGAAACTGATGGTGAATTTGATTTTAATTCACGAATGCCAAACCTCTTATCTATTCACTATTATCTCTCACAGTTAAGAGATGTTCAGGATAGTGCACGCCACTATGCCGCTCAGTCTACCGAAGATGTTCGCCGTACTATTCAAAAACATTTTGTTCCTCTAGACGAACTCGTTGAACAGTTTGATAAGATTCTGTTTGAGATTTCCGAAAACTTACTAGAAGTAATACGAACCGGAGATCCTTCTTTAGTTGTGCGAGTTGCAAAAATCATCGATGCGGAAGAAAAGCAGGACTTGGCCACGCGCATTGTAGAGGAGATACGAGAGGACAACAGTTCAAGCGAAACTGGGATTGGAGGTAGCGCTGTTACTAGAAAATCAATTGTGGGTGTACAAGGGGCTGAAATCCACAATAGTATTCGCAGGAGTATCATTGGCCAAAAAAGTTCAGGCCCTTTTGATCTTTCCAAGGATCTCATCAATAATAGCAATACTACTGCTTCTAATAAATCTGCCACAGCTGCCAGCCAAAAAGATACAGTTTCTTTGTCTAATACGCAGTCACCCCGTCAAAACATTAATACTCTTATGGGCTCTATCAAAGAACTCCACCGCATTAGAAGGAACTATCCTGAAAGGTTTTTTGAAGCTATTAGAAAATCTGTGCATTCTCTTTTTGAAGGATGTCATGAAGCATTCAAGGGCGATCCTGACGAAATTCTCGCAAACCTCGATTGGATATACACGGATTTGCAATTAACTCGACAGGAGCTTGTACGTTGCACACCTGCTCGATGGAATATATATGACAAGTTTGTCTCATATTATCATGAAGAACTTTACAAAATGCTCAACACCATTCTTGAAACTGAGCCAAATGCCCTTATCATTTTGAAAATTCTCAATTATGTCAAGGAGTATTATACAACTATGGAAAAGGATCTAGGTGTGCCCCGAGACCCTCTTCTTACGCCCCCACTTCTTGATGGCAAAGAGGAGAAGCTTTTTGATGAATACTTGGCACTAATTGTATCTAAACTACATGAATGGCGACTAAACCTAGGCTCGACAGAAAAAGTCAACTTCATTGAACGTGCTGTGCCTCCTGAAATGGATGATGAAAGTCGACTTGGAATGCAAGGTGAGGTTATAATGTTTTCTATGATTTCTCAGCAAGTTGATGTGGCTGCTGAGTCAGGTCAAGCTCGTATTCTTGTTGGCACCGTTGAGGAATGCGGTAGTATTTTAAAGGAGCGTCAAGCTAGTTGGGAGGCTACAATGCGCGAGCAAGTTCATTTACAACTAAATGAACCTACAGACGTTAAGGGGTCCAATAGTAGCGATATCGATGGAACGAACGCTGGCGGAGTTCCAGGAGGTCTGGTGGAATACCTTATTGCGCTGGCCAACGATCAAATAAAGGGAGCTGATTATGCTGAGGCGATTTCTGGAAAAACTGCGGGCATGGTTTCAAAAAAATACAGAAACCAAATCATTTCTACCTGGGACTTTGTATGCGACGGATTCATTGGCCTCGCCAAGTCTTGTATTGCTGGCCTTATTTCCATAATTTTTCACGATTTGACTCCTCCTTTTCAAGAACTTTTCTCAAAATCTTCATGGTATAAGGGTAGATCTATCAAACAGATCACGGATACCATTGCAGAATATACTGCTGACTGCAAGATTCATTTGAACCCAATTATTTTTGACGTTTTCGTGGACGATGTTCTTGAAGAGACAATCATCAAGTATTTAAGTGCTCTACAGCACAACCACGGCGTTTCTCTAAGCATTCCAAAGGCTACTGATCAAATTAAGAAAGACATTGAAGCGTTATATATTCTTTTTTCTAAAAATTACGAAGACCCCCGTCATGTTCAAAACCAGTTTCGTGTTTTTGAACACCTACTTGCAACGCTGGAGTCTGATCTGGATGTTTTGCCTAACTTGTTCCTGGGTCTTAGACATGACTTTTGGGACGCTCCACTGGAGCTATTCGAAGCTATCGTAAGAGCACGCAAGGATATCGATTCTAAAACCGCGCGTGAGATTATTGCAACCGTGCGCAACCAGGCGTTGCACCAATCAGAACAGCCAGCTGAGCATCAGCAACCGACATATCTCTCGCAGTTCGGTAAACCTGTAAAATCCTGAATCTTAAAATTGTAAAAATGAGAAAAATCTTATGAGACATAAAAAGATGAAAATAAATAATTTTTAAAAGCAAGGTGCGGAAAATATTTAAAAAACAAACAAAAAAGATTAGTTCGTTACTTCAAGTTCTTGAACATTCGCAGTGGTATTGTTTAACTTTCTTTTCTTGGTTTCTGGGACTGAATTACCAACTTCTACTGCGTCTGTTAGTGAGTCTGCTTGTCTTCGCATTTTGGTGCGAAGAGACGGTAGTGCATAACTAGTAACTGAAGTCATTCGGCTTCGTCGGGGTCGCAATCCGATATCGCCAGAGTTTGAGCTAGAGTTTATCTCAGGCATAGTTTCGTTTTCTTTTGGTCTTGTCTTATTTCGCCCCGATACTGACCGTTTGGATTGTTGCAATGCGGATTTCTTTTTTTCCGGAGATGGAGTCATTGTTTTTTGGTTGGATCGCTTTGGTTGCAACGCTTGTCGCTTTGTCATGGGGGACGGCTGTGCAGGTGACGGAGGAGGCTTCCGGACATCAAGTTTGGAAGGTGATGGCTCCTTGAACACTTGAATATATCGATTTTTTGGTGGAGTTTTTACTTCATAATGGCGAACTGGATCCGTTCGCAAAGGGGGGAACGCTTCGTTCTCATACGGGGTTTCGTCGAGCTCTGGAATACAATCGTTGTCATACGTCATGATTATATCATCATCATCATCTTCATTTTCTTCTTCTTCAACTTCAACCTCTTCATTGTCTTCACCTATCAACTCCATCCGGTAGGTCTCGGTAAGGTCCATTTCGGCTGTATTATGAAAGTAAGGCGCGTCGTTTTGAGCGTGCTTCACTACACTTCCACTCATGACGCGCTCAGACTCCACTCGTGGGCTTTCAAGTTTATATTGCGGTTCTTCAAAGTGCACATGAGCTTCAATTTCTTTCAAAGATCCTTCCTCATTATCTAGTGGGGATCCATGGAGAAGACCGGACGCTCGCCTAGAACTTCTTCTAGATTCTCGTCGCGGACCCTCCTCAGACAAGCGCTGGGTTGAATTTGATGGCGTTAGTGTGACATTGCTACTTCTTCTTGATCTTTGTGTAACAAAACTTTCGGACCTTAATGGTGATGCAGGCTTGCCGTGCCCGCTTGTTTTTAAGATTTGTCTGAACTCTGAGAGCTTTTGTTCAAGTAGCCCGTAAATTTCATTATAATTCTGTTGTGGTTCGTTAATAGTAGTTGCAGAGGGCAAAGACGCAGCATCACGTTCATAACTTTCGCATTGCTGTTGTAAAGTTTCGTTTCGTCGTCGCAGAATCATGTTTTCTTTGCGCAGCTCTAAGTTTTCAGTTCTCAGTCTTGTCATACAATCCTCAAGCTGTGTAACCTTTGTATGCAGTATGGAATGGGATTTGGCAATTGCCCTATTTTGCTTTAAAAACACCTTTCGTACTATATAGAATTGTTAGCGATAGTCAAGAGATAACTTCAATGTTTGATACTAACATGATTCAACGTTACTCAAGGACATGCCCACAGAAGACTGACTAGGTGCCGAAGATAACTTGGCCATTCTCTGATTTTATTTTGAAGAATTTCCTTAGCCAGTTACACTGTCGTGATTTCATAAGCTAGGGAAGATATGCTATAATGAAGACATTTGTTTCAATTCAAGATGATCTAGTGAAATCAGGATGTAAAAGAACATGTACAGTGGATTGTTTTCATTTCGGTACTAAAAAGGAAAGTTCTCAACAACTGTTACTATAGTAACTATTACGTAATTTTCAGCAGCAGGCGGAACCATTCCGTTCTAACTTCTATCATCTATTGAATATAGAGGTGTTGAAGTACTTGAATTAGTGAAGGAATAACTTTCTAGAAATAACTGCTGTAGAAATGTTTGACTATTAAACAGCAAAATGAGAAAAAATATTGTAACGTTTTCGCAAAAGTATACATGTAACTTTTTATTTTTATCCCATAATGACATCTTCATCCCCATATCTCTTGGTATCCGTCTCGTCCACCATTTCATAATCATCCTCAATTGGGGCTCCGTAATTAATTTGTTCCTTTTCGTCTCCAACTGACTCCTTGGCATTGGTGTAAATACCCTTCGCCCATGACACCAAGCCAGAATCTGAAACCAATTGACCGAGTAATTTATTCTCCCGCTGGAAGTCGGAATAAATTTTCATTAACTCATCAGGGCCGGCAAATTGATAGCGGTTATCCAGATCTGATTGAGAAACTTTCCAAATAGATGCTTCAGGATTGAGCGCAAACTTCTGCAAAGTAGATTTATCCAGACCTAAAATTGTTAGCTTCAGCGTTGAAAATTTATAGATTAACTCACCGTTGACAAATGAGGCTTGAAGGGTTTTGTAAAGAATTGTCTTTTCAGTAGCAGCCTTTACAGATGCGTCGGACTTTTTACTGGTGGCAACAACAGATTTCCAGCTACATTGTCGTTAAAAACAGATCAGTTAAACATCGAGATAAACTTACTCATCTTTTAAGTATAATCTGCGCCAGATTAGTTGTTGGTTTAGCATGAAGTTACTTCCACTAAGTTTTGCAGTCGGAAGGGATATTAGTTGCAAAGCACGATAAAAATTCAGTTCTGAGTCAATAGTATCGACATCAATCAGCGTCAGGATATCAATTAATTCTTCAACCGAAAGTGAGTTATTGTTAACCAGCCTCCTGAGAGCTCGTTGAAGAGTTGCAATAAGTGCCGGGAGAGCTAGGGCTTGTAGGTCTTTATACATATCATCCCAGTAAACTTCACCTTGCGAGATATGATGAGCGACCTGTTTATATACTGCCTCCTGTATATTCACAATTTCCATGTGAGAATCAATTTGCTCTGTCAAAACAGTAGAGCTGGCAGTTTTATCAGTGGAGGCAAGCGCGCTCAATTTGGCTATACTTAATTCCAAACGCTTGTTCACAGTAGAATCCTCCTGAGTAGATGATACCTTAGTAAGTGTTTGGGCAACGTTCAAATATCTACCAACTGAGAGGTCATGAATCCAAGAGACGCGTCCATAGGTTCCAGATTCAAAGAATTTCTCAAGATATTCATTGAACTCCGGAAATTGTTTCAGTAAGGCCTTGAGTTGTTTTGTTTCAACGTAATACTGATACAACACCTTGGCAAAGTCATATCCAAACACTAAAATGTATTCTCGCAGCTTTTCAACGAGGCCAATTGCTACTACAGATGTTGCATTTCCTGAGACTTGCTCAGATCGCAGATCATCAACAAGAATCTCCACAAGAGTGCGATAAATTTGATAAACTTCGGCAATTCGTCGAGCGTCCAATTTGTGACCGCAAGATACTAATGTACTCATCCAACCGCCTCGGTTCTCTTTGTAAGATTGCGTCAATTCAAGGCCTTCGCGCTTGGCAGCATCTGTTCCCTGGGCAGCACACCACCGAACCCTTTCAGAGTAAATTTCACACAACGTACTGACAATAGAGACAAGCTGAGCTGACAGTGTATCAGAAAAAGGGTCCTGTTTCTTTAATGTACTGTGATTTTTGGACGTGATGGAATACGCCAGTTCGTACGCGTCAATTAGAGCGCTCGTGCCAGTCCAAGGAGGAACAAGTGAGTAGTCACTCTCTGACAGATTCAGGCCTTCCTTAGCCAACTGATTTCGAATAGCAAAAGCCCCTCGTGGAAGGGCAGTTAGAAGGATGTCATTGATTTCATTCAACATCTCTAAATCAAGAGAACCTTTACCGCCAAATTTCGCAACTTGAACAAGGAGGTTCTCTAGGTTGTCAATATGACGAGTAAACCATGCACGAAGGACGTCGCTACCATTAGAAGGGGATGGTTCACCTGAACTTATCACAATAGATAGGATGTGCTCAGACTCAGGAGCAATTGATATCTTTTTGTCATAATCGGTCCAAAGATCTTTAGCAGCATACAATTTCTCAATGTTAGCCAGTAACTTGAGTCGAGCTTGTTTGCTTAATACATTAGGGAAATTAGAGTGCAAATAGAGGATCAAATGTTCCATGTGATCCCAACGCAACTTCAGGTGCTCAGATAAAGAAGGGAGAATTGGGGGCAAGTACGGAGATGTACTGCTTAAAATTTCTTGGCTTACTTCCAGAAAAGCGGTTTCTAAAATCTCAGGTTTAAACTGAAATTCTTTTCGAGACTCAAAGTTGAGTGGATTAGTATTTCCATTCTTGTGGCCATAGAATACAGCTTGCTCGATCCTAGTCTTAGCCAATTCAGGTTCAAGCTTTTGAGATCTACTGTCATCCATAGCTGTGTCGTCCTTAAAACGCTCAATACGCAAAACACCTGCGCCCTGAGTCACAATGATTGCTCCCGAGTGTCGAATAACTTTGCTGTTTGACTGGACGGCATCTTCCTTTCCGAACGCAAATGCTACAACATTGTCCAACAAAGTAACAATATCTTCCCACCTCCGAGAGAGGCCTAAGTCTGATGAGGATCGGTCGGGAAGGGCATCCATTAAAATAACGGCTTGTGAAAAGAGCACAAACAGAGTTCCATAGGGTTTCGGAAGGAGCAATCGGGGTCGGCATGCAGAAACAGAGGTAAAGGTTTGAAAACGGTGGGTCGATAACACCTGCAAAACGTTTTGCTCAAGATTCAACGTAAAAAGAAGATAGAAAATCTCGCTGGTAGTGGGGTTATTTACAAACGAAGTGAGAACATAAATGTAACCCTTATTCTCATGATACTCAACGTCATGTACAGAAAAAGTGTCAGAAGCGTGCGGATATAAAGAGGAGATTCCGTTTATCATGATGTCACGAAGACCTTCTTCATACAGAAGCCTAGACTGTCCTGTACGAAAGCATTCCCAGATCATAAGATTACCTTGATCTGTAATGATAATCGCCTGACGTTCATCCCGCCCAGAAGACTTTCCGCTTTTGATAGACACGACATTACGGCGAGAGCTGGCGAGTGATACAGCACTTTTTAGAGAAGCAAGAAACCCACTTCCCGTGCCACGCATAGTTTCGGAATTTAGTAGAGGTTTCCCTGTAGAATCTCGAAATGTAATCAAAATGAACCGACCAGTGGAAGTAGCAGCAACAATACCTGCTGGCTCAATATTTTTCATAATTTCTATTTGCTCGGAAGCATATAGTTTGATAGTATGCGAGATATTTTTTTTTTTGTGCAGCAAATCATTAGCGATAGCACCTCCAACTCCTTCCCAGTAAGAAATGATTCCGGTGTCAGGAGCAATTGTAATGAGACCCGGTTCCTTACTTCCGGCAATAGGAGAAACTAACGTCCCCAGCATGGACACAGACGTAGGGTGGCTTGAGGGAGGAGGGAAATAGTATATATGTGGGACTCGGTCAGACACGGAGTAATCCCAAACATGGGCGCCTTTTGCCGAAATAACTAGCGCAAAGTGTGTATGCTGGTCAGTAGATCCAGCATGAAAGTCTGATTGATTTCGCAAAACAGGAGGAGTAGCAGGTAGTTTTGAGACACAGTACTTTGTATTCTTAGTTAATTCAACAACACCATCTTTAACAGGTTCGTATACCTGAGTGGTTGTTGCTGAAGCATCCGCGGATGCGTAGGAAAGAGACTGATCCACCAGATACCTAGCGCTTAACTTATCATCGCCTCTATGATGTCGTAGAGACGACTGCTTAATGTTACGTAGCGATGAATTATGACTGGCCATCGCTTGTGAAAAATTTCGCACCTTGTGGTGGAATAATCATGTTCATTAGTTGTTTTGGAGTTTCATTTTTCAAAAATTAAACCCCAACCCACACCTAAACGAAACGGAATGCAAACTTTGCGTTAGAATCTCTTTGTAGCATAGGGAAAATTGGACGAAGAACATTTAATTGTTCCGGCAAAAATTTTTTTTTGTGTGAATCAGGGTCTGAAGATTTCGGTGTTTCTTTTACATACAAGAGGTCAGAGAGTGTCTGCGCAAGAATTTGTGCAGTAACAATTTTTTATATGAATTTGCTCGATGTACAGGGAAGCGGTTTTGCTTGATATGCAGTTGTAAGAAGTGATGGAAAATTTAAGGCACTCCAAGCATGTTATGAACAGATGAAGTAAATGTAATGAACATTCATGCATCTACTCAAATGTGTCTTCTGTGAAATTGAGCCAATTTCATCATTTGAGAACTACCATCATATAGTGCAATTCAATTGCATGCTGCAGAAGGTCTGTATCAGACAAATAGTTACAACAATGTCTTCTCTTTTATGTTATATAGTCTTTCTTTTAGATAGGATATTTTACATGGGACAATAAACTGATTTATCATCATGAGCCAATTTCACTTTGGTATTTAGAAAATTGTTTGGCATGGAAATGAAGATGACACATTTGCAAGAGCTTACAAATAAACACAGTGACAGTAGAGTCACAATGTAACAACACAATTTCTATATTCTAAAAAAATTCTAGAAATAACAAGATTATTGCGTATATTTTATGGAATTGAATTCTAATACATGCAGAAGATGGGAATTCTGGAGGGCAGCATAATTTTAGTTCTTATTTCCAG
>JAKVQY010000633.1:0-10798 GCA_030463045.1 Geotrichum macrosporum | reverse complement strand
AATTGTCAGCTAATGTTGCGTCATCAAGGTTGTTACCTGTGGGATTGGCCTAAAAGTAGGGGGAAATGGACAAAAAAGTTTTGTGACCATAATTAAACTTACCTGTAAATTCTCACTAAGATACTTAGACATAGCAGTTTTATCATTGGCAGGAATATACTGCAGAATTTCAGACGAGATTAAGAAGTCACTAAAGTTGTGCGGTAGCTCAACAACTTCTGAATATGAATATAGAACTGAATCAAACTCAATAGATGATATTAAAGACTCCATCAAGATTCCGTACTTTTCAAACTCAGTATTTTTCAATATGATCTTAACCATTTTCCAAACCAAAGCAAAGCATTCTAGAGAACATTAGTTTATTATCCAACACATTACAAAATTACTTACCGTCTTTCAGGTATCGATGGATAGTAATTAACTGAACTAAATCGTCACCAGTCCGATTTTCAGTATGTTTAATACAGAATCCGTAAGAAACGGGCCCACCAGGATACGCGATCTAAAATATTAGCAAAGAAAAAATGGTACCAATAAACATCTTACATGACTAGTTTGAGTACCATAAGGGCTGGTAATGTGTAATTCTTGGGTACTTGTCAACTGAGTTTCTATAATCCGAACAGGCTCTTGATGATTGTTGCATGACATTGTAAACTTAGAAAACAACTTGTCCCATTTGTAAAAGTCCTGCACATTCACAGACAAAGCTAAGGAAATGTCAAGCGTCTGATCAGCCACGTAGCTGAATTCCAATTCATCTTCCGTAGAATATTCTATGAATGCTTTTAAACGAACATTTGCCACATCGTATTCAATCACATATGGTACAGAAATCATCACACTTGAATTGGAATCAAGTCCACCAAATGAAATAACTGGGGGTTTTCCTTCAAGCACAGTAACAACAGACTTTGAGCTCTCACTTCTGGCTTTCATGGAAATCAGCTTAAGCCCTGTTGTTATACTTTTTAGGGAAACTTTCCCCAATTTAATTGCATTTTGGCCGGAAGTTAAAAAAAGACCAAGTCTTCGTTCGCTTAAATTTAGAACTGATGGAACACATAATTTAGCACGGAAGTTGTGAGGTGATGGATGGAGCTGTACGACTATTGGAGTATAATCTGTAAAGCTTTTTGTAAACACTAGCTGGCCGCTAGTAAAGATCAAAGTAGTAATTTTGAATTTGGCCTCTACACATTTTTGCGTCTCAAAGCGAAATACAGTGATACCAGGGGCTGCAATTATTTTTTTCCTCTTGCTGACCTCGAACAAAAGTATATCTGTTGTGTCGTTAAGATTTCTCGTAGTTAATGTTGCGGAATCAAACAAAAATTCTCGCGTAAGAGGATTCTTTAGAGTGACTTGAATATAATAAACATCGAAGCTTTTAATTAATTTCACTTGGGGATCAACGGAAACATTAAAATGGTTGTCCAAACTTGCTGAGTATGAGAAGGATTCAGACAAAGTCTGAACAGTTTTGGTATGTTCAGAAATTTCGTCAGCGGATAAATATTGACTTCTCGATAAAAGCTCGAGTGAGTTTGCAAGAATGTCTTCCTTCCGGTTCAACTTCTTGAGACATTGAACGTATACTTGCAAAAGAGAGGTTGAGATAAGATTCCAACCTTGTCTGTCATACAGACTTGGAATACTTTCTAGCAGCTTTGCAGCCTCCTCATACTGCATCAACTGAAACTCTAACAATGCCAACTGAGCAGAAAGCCTATTCTTCGAACGAATTCTGTCTGCCAAGTCAAATTCAGCCAAAGCACACTCTGTGATTGTTTTGTATTCGGCATAAAAGCTCGTAGCGGATTCTAGGCTTAAGGCTAATAATTTGTTTTCTATTGTGTAGTTCGGGTCAATTGTATCTGATTTTGAATCGTCAAGAGAAACTTCAGTTAAGACGCCCTCAATAAGCCAATCCTTTGTGGCAGCTATGGTTTCTAAAGACTTCCGGCTTAGTAAAAAAAGTTCTCCCCTACCTTCAGAAACTTCTTTGACTAATCCAGCCTCTATCCAGGAAGTGTTATCCTGAAATTCATGTGCAACGTTAAATATCCATTCAGATATTGCTTGAAGGCATTTTTTATTGGAAACCAACAAAGAGCCCATTTCAGTTAAAAAAGATCGTAGGCGTAAAAAAAGCTCACCAATTTTGAGAGCAGATATAGAGGGAGATGAAGAGGCTTTGGCAATACATAGGAGTAGAAAAGCTTGCCTAGCAAATAGATAACAATGGAAATCAAAAAGCGAGACCTCATTGGACAAAATATCATGTCTTTTTTGACTATCCCTTTGAATTTTGAGAAGTGATGACGGCATCTTTTCAAAGCCGACTGAAGAAAAAAACGTAACAGTGTTTTGTCGAGAAATTTGTATAAATGCTTCTTCCAACTCATCGTAAAGCAATAGAGCATCTTCAAAGAGGTTCATTTTTTCAAACGCTAATGCTAAACCTTCCTTCATAACAAAGAATTTACCATAATTCCATCCCATGATATGTTTCTTTGCCTCAAGCTTGGTAATTTCCTCCTGATATAGATCAACTCTACTGCTAAATGCATCAAGAATTTCTTCTTTAATTTTGACTATAAATTCCTTCCAAGCTTCTAGTCGCTCTAGATTTGTGAGGTAATCATGTTTGATTTGAACACATCTGTCTTTTTTCGACCCTGTGTTAAAGTCAACTTTCAGTTTATCAAACACCCCATACTTGAATCGATTTCCTAAAGACACCTTGCAACCGGGAGGAATATAATGAACTATAAGCCACTCAGTCGGATCTCTCATTGCGTTCACATTGTTTGCGAGCCATTCTCTTACCAATGGTCGCACTGAACTCCTGTAAGTTTCTGTATCATCACATTTGAAGAAAGCAATTTTCAGATAAGGCGCCGATGAAAGCCCAAGCATTTGGTGCTTCGGTGTTGCCGAAAATTGTGCACTCTCCTCCATTAAATCAACATCAAGTTCGGCTATAGAGCGCAATGGACGGAGTGGATGATTCCAATGAAGATTCACAAGCGGTAAGTTCTCCTTGAGAGTTTCGCTAAGATCTCTAAATACATTAAGAGGATCGAAATATCCAATCGCGGTTTTCTGTGTCAATGAATAAGAAGCAGAGACTGCCATCTTTCTTTTGTGCTCTAGAGTGAATGTGTCAAAAGTCCTACCTGTGAAATTGTGAAACTCCTTGAAAGGTGTCTATCAGATTCATTAGGGCTAGGGATACAGGAGTATTCTGGTGCACCCTCGCCTCCAGAAAACCTTTCGTTGTTTTTTTAATCTTTGGTTCAAGTAACTTTTAAATTTAACATTTATTCACTCAAGAAGCCTTCTCGTTCACAGAAACCAAGTATCAACGCGTCTTCACAAGCCTAGAGGGCGAAACTGCGCGCATGGCTCCGTTACACCAGGACACGCCTACTCCGAAAGGTACTGACCAAAAGACCCTTGGCATTACCGATCACCTCAGGAAAATGGCAACTCCATTGAGGTCTACAGCATTACGGCAATTAGTTTTGACATCGCTGCCATACTTTTCTAGAAGTGTAGGCGAATCTTCGTCACAAGTAAAGCCCGTGAGTGGCAGCAACTCGGACAGTCTTGCAAGCTGGATGACTTCAGTACGAAAACGTGCAAAACAAGCATTATTACAGGATGATAGTTTTGAAGAAGAGACAAATCTCGAAATAGGAAGATCACGAAGGAAGCAAGAGTTTGAAGATCCTGACTCGTCATCATTATCGTTATCTTTTGACAGACTTGGTAGTATTTTAGAATCGAAAAAGAGACCCATAAGCTCAATTCTACATATCGAGACGCCATTTGAGAAACGTCAAAAACTGAATCAGGTTTGTATAAAGAATTCTATCGTGCGATGGGGCTAACGAATTTAGGTACTTTCTGACGCCTTTATTGAAGAAAAGGAGCAACCGACTTTGATGCATATGTCTGATGAAAAAATCCCGGAGGAAGAGCCAAAAAGAATCTATAGCTCGTCTCGGATATTTTCTGGTTTTTCCTCAGTCAATTCTCAGGTAAATGCGCCTGTTTTTACTAGTACACCTTCTAAAACGCAAGATGTTGAAATGGCACAGGCAGTTCAAGGAACGAATTACCCAGTAGAACAAAAGCTTGTCTCAGAAGATTATCAGGAACAAAATAGTGATATCATTGAAATACTGAGTAATTCAGAATCTCCATACGAAGAAGAAGAGCTTGAAGGGAATGAAATGGAAATCTTGTCCGAAGACCCAAGCGGTTGTGAGGACAATTTCGACGAGGAACATGAGGAAAATGAGGAAAGCAACTCCTCGGAGGAAGGATATGCTGAGGGCGATAAAATTAGTGAAAGCAGTGAAGACGGGGAGGTTGAATATGCGGACATTGTGTCTGAAGAGAACAGTTCTGCTAAGGAGGAAGGTAACTACTCTCAATCACTTAATCAGGAAAATTTGACAAGTACATTGAAGGTTGTCGAACAGCAACATCCTATTCAAAATGCTCTACATGGTAATGAGATATTTGGTTCCGTGGAGTTAGTAGGGTTTTCCTCATGTGGTAATAATGACCTTAAACTAGCAGAACAACAGCGCGCAATTCCGACTGCACTAAATGCGGACCAGGCTTTTGATGCCATTTCGATAGATTCAGCTCTAGAGAGTGATAGTGAGTTACAAACTAGACAACAGATTGCGGAGGCGCTAGAAGCATTTGCACAGTCTTCCGAGACTCAAGCCGTAACTGATTTTCCCAAGACTCTTGATATCATTGGAACCCATAAATTTGCGGAAACACACGAGTCTAATGTCATTGATTTCGCTGGCAGATCTGATTTTTCTTACCAACATTTAGAATCTCGTGAGTTGTCGGGTGATAATAAAAACCTTTTTGCCGAGCCATTGGTTGGTATCGGCATTAATGGTGTACCGTTCAAACCTTCATTATTTCTCGAAAGTCACTCACTAAAGACACCTGATACTAGCGTGACCTTTAATTTTGGACAATCTTTTATTCATGAAAAGGAATCTTTTGCTACAGATTCCCCAATTCTCGATGATCTGGCTGCTACGTCAATACAGAGTCCTCAGTTTGATGCTAGGAAAATTGTACCAATTAGCGACAGCGAAAAACAAATCGAAAGCCTTAAAGAAAAGGACATATGTAATACGATTGAGGAATCTACTGCAATTCCTCTGGAAAAACCTATTTCTTTCCCAAAAACTGCGATGGCACCAACGTCAGTAGTTGGATACTCCTTTGGGGGAACATTTAGAGCGTATGAAGACCAAGCATATGGACAGCAAAGCTATGAAGAAGTACATGCCTCAGGTAGTATGTTTGGTTCATTTGGGACCAATGTGTTGGCTGCTCTTAATTCTGGCCAAAGTCTTGAATTCCAGCCACAGCCAGTCAAAACAACGTTGGTTAAAACTTCCACCTTTAATTCCCCTTCTTCGAGTGATCCTGAACAAATAAAGAAGCTGAGTCCTTCAACACTCGATAGTAACAACTCTTCGTGCATAGAAAACACCGTTGAGTCAAACCATGTGTATAAGCTGGAAGCAAAAGCTGAGGAACTCACAGCAAGTTTTTCCCGTAATTCGGACCTAAAGCCAATGAATTGTCCAGTTTCAAATTTTGTTGACCCCAACGACAATGCTATCGAATTGCGAGATCATGAAAAAGGGGGTGAAAGTGGAAACACTCCGATGTCATTGAAATTAGGGGTTTCTGAGCCCGAAATCTCTTGCAGACCCACAGTTTATTGTGACTTGACTGACAAAGAAAACTGTTCTGTTCAAAATGTTGAAAGTGAAGCTCACCCCAAGTGCGCAACAAATGAATCGGTAACTAAAGCTAAGGCGGTCGCGTGTAAAGCAGAAAATACTGAGGTCAAATTAAAGGTAGTCAAAGCCACTGAGAATGGAATACCTTCAGATAATCACCAAGTCCTAGAGGAATATGTGGAAGTTAGAGAAACATTGAATGATTCTGTGTTGTTTTCACATGAGCCTTTAAAACTAGAGGCAAATAAAACAGGTATGCTTAGTGCTGATTCAATGAATACTGAGCGCGACGTTTTTGAATTTGCTGATAGTGCGTTGGATGTTCTCGCTCAGAACGCATATGAGTCTCTTTCCGGCAGCATTGAATTGGAAAGGAGTGAATGTGATCTAATGCAAATGTCCGAAGTAGTTGATAGTACTGATGAGGTTCTTGTGCCAAAATTCGGAAGTGCTGAAGTTGGATTGCTGCAGCACAACAACATGAAAAAAATCAACGATGAATTGGAAAGTAAAAATAATTTTGAGAAGTCTACATGTGAATTGGAAAGCGACCGGATGGATTACAAGTCTAATCCAATTAAGCAAGAGGCTCTTAACAAAATTGAGAATGTTAAATATATAAGGCCTACTATTCAATTGTCACAGGGTAAGAATTTTGTCAGCAAAAATGAGGACAATCAAGAAATATTGCTGCAAAATGGGGCAAGTGATGATCTTGAAGCTGAATTGGGCAACGATGTTGAAAGTGAAGAAGATGAAGTCGAAGATTTAGTTGAAAAGGACCTCAAGTTGGAAGAAAGAGACACGGACGAATACGAAACTGGGAACCAAGTCGGAGTATATGAATCTGATACCTTAGAGAATGCCTTACTTGGCCTTAGCAGTCAACGGAAGCAAAGCCGTATTCAGCCATTAGGTATTGCAAATCAAGATTTCAATGAGGAATCATCCGATAGTCCAGAATACAGCAGTCAAGACAGTCTAGAGCATGCAAGTGATGTAGAGCAGGGGGGGTACTTGAACAATGTTTTGGAAGAAGGGGCTGCTGATTTTAGTGGAATGGTGGATCCGGAGTTATTGCGTGCTGTCCGAGAAGCTCAATCACAAAGCAGCAATAGCAGCATCGACGAAACAAATGAATCTGATGACTCTGTAATATTTTTGGATCAAACGAGATCACAGGAGTCTTACAGTGATGCAGAAGGATCGGAAGAAAGCGCCAGCGAGGAAAGTTCTTCAGGGGACGATTGTGATGTTGACGATGAGGAAATTGGTGATCTATCAAGTAACGAAAATGAGATAACTGGTAAGTTAGATTGAGAAAAGAAAAAAAAAAAATTTTGTTCATGTTTATGCTTCAACATTAATTATTCTATTTTCCCTTTGCGTTTCTGACAACTTTTTTCGTAGGTAATTTACAGGAATTTAAGGCATGCTCTCTAAATTCATTCAAAGGAAACTTTAAGGGACCTAATAGTGAATTGAAAACTATTTTGAACCAAGACTTTGAAGATAAAATTACGGGAGTGTTCAAGTTAACCAGCAAAACTAAAGGGAGTGCGACAGATTCTTCTGGTAAAGTCTTTGATAGAAGTGAGGGCAAACCTATTTTGAGAAACTTTGAAGCAGTTGAAGAACCTGATTCTCAGACGGACGCCTTTGACTACCAAGACGTGAAAATGTTAGATGATATGAAATCAGAAAATGATAATGATGAATCAGTATTTGAGGACAATGAGCAAATTTCTGCCAGAAGCACTGCCTGCACTGAGGAAATTCAGCTACTGGAACATAATTTTACTCAAAAAGATAATGTCAAAGGACAAGTACAAGTTCAAAATCCAGAGCTCTGCCAAGAGCTGCTCAAGACATTTAAGGTAGAAGCCAGATTTCTTGAAAAGCCAGAACAGTTTAATTTGGAATTGAATTCTCACGATAATAAGCATTTGGCCAATTCTGCAATTTCAAAATGTAAGTGTGAAGAAGGCTCTCACATGGATGCAGAAAACTATGCATTTTCGACATTTAATGTTGAGAAAGAACGCAATTCAGCCTCGAAAGAAAAATTTGATTTTCACGTTGACGCGAAAAAGCCTCGTGACAAGCATTTTACCAAAGATTGTGATTTCGCTTCAAATTATAAGCAAGTGTATAAAACTTCTTTTTCGCAATCCCCTTTCAATTCTCTTGAAAAACGTTGTCAACCACAAGAAAGCCCACGAGTTCCAAGAAAGGATAATCAAGAACCTTTTGTTTCTTTACTATTCCCTAAGGTCCAGTATGATGCGAATAGTGCTGGAAAATATCAGCCCGTTTGTGACTCTTGTTCAGATAAAGTAACTACACCGGATAAAAATGAAGTGGCATCAAACTTGCAAGGGAAAGTATCAAACACTGAAGTCTTCGCGCAGCTTTTGCCTCCGTCAGTAAATGAGCAAGCCCAAAAAGAGACCTTTTCTAATGTTATCAAAAAGGGAATTACCGTATCTATGTCTTCAGCTCTCAAATTTCCAGAACCTAAACTTAGGCTAGATTCTGAGTCTGTTTCTAACGCGGACTCTGCAATGGTCCCTGTTAAGGATGCAGTACCGGAACATGCCCTGCTGGAAGGTGTTTCGCACAATAGCAATAGCTATACAGCTGGATTAACAAGCAGTAAATGCTTATTATCAACGAAAGAAAAACTTGAGGAGGACATGTCTTCTAAACGAGACAATACTGAGTTTGGACGTGTAAAAGCCAGTGAGAAAGAGAAGCAAAGATCTACTTTTGCTATGACCTCACATTGTGTAGACCCGGCACTTCCCACACCAGATTCATCTAAGAAGAAGTTTGAGGTTGCAGTATCCACCCCAGACGAAGCTATACCCTTTTATTCATCCCGGTATTGTGATCTCTTGCAACCTCTTAAACATCAAGGACATTCTGTAAGCGATGACCAGTTTGAATACAAATACGATAAGCATGAGCATGAGGAATTATACCAGGCTTCATTAGGTGCAGGAGAACACAGCGTACTTAGTGAATATTCTCCAGCTTCTTGGCAAACCCCATTGCAAACTTTTAAGCCCCCCGGAGCTTCTTCTTTACATGAAACTTCTGAAGAAGAAAAACAAAGGAGGACTAGAAATCGGCCTCAATCTCGTCGTCGGTCACGGCGAGTTCCTTCACCTGGATCCCGTGCTTACCAGGGCACACCTCCCACCATTAACGAGCTTTCTACGCATCAAATTATGTCTTTGCGTAGTGGAAAGAAAGTTGGGACCGCTGCATTGGCGGAAAGCCATGAACTTGTTGCTACCCCTTCTTCTAATGAAGTGGCTACTCGCCAGATGATGTCTTTGCGAAATGGGAAACGTATAGGTTTATTAGAGACTCCAACGCGCTCCCGAAAGAAGAACGCGCCAAAAACTGCAGAGAGTCGTGAAACTAAACAAAAAGAAAGTTCTAGAACCTTAAATTTTAGGCAGAGCGGAAGTAGTAAAAACGCCAGAGAGAAATGAAAATTTCTGTTTTCAATTTCAGTTTAATCACTTATTTTAATTAATTATTTATTTTTTATTTATTTTTTAGTTTATTTCAAACTTTGCAATGTCGGGGGACGCTGGTATGTTCTATGTAGTCCGCTCCTTTATTTCTAGTCGATATATGTCAATTGTAGTTGCGTTTTTCATGCTGTGTGATCACAATAGTTGCCAAGGTTTTTAGTTTTATAGTCAATAATTTTCTATTTCTTTTCTTACAGATTGTGCTCAATCATGCCCTTCTCTATTCTTAGTTAGTTTAAGGCTTGATTGTTGAAATTGATGTGGCGGTGGCGTCAAAGCTCGGGCAAGCTAGACAAATAACAGAAACTTCATATGCATTGGATATGATGTAATAAATGTGAACTGTGAAAAAGTGCTTGGCCTAAAATTTGAATTAGAAGAAAGATCGTTGCACCAAAAATAGTTGATTAAATTCAAAGTGGTTCCCTTATCAGTTTCAAAACTAAATTATTATCAAATGAAGTGATGAAATTTGGTGACCCAATGAGGACCAGCTCGGGTGCATTGTCCCCATATTCTAAAAGCCAAGTTGAATAATGAAGCAAACAAAACTTTTAGACCAGCAATTTTTGTTTTACGGTAAGTGACAACTTAAACCACAATATTTGTCCTGATCTATATACTTTTCTCGCCACGTTTTTGGCTCAAACAATTTGGTTAGTCTAGAATTCTTTTTGTCTGATAATATAGCAATACGGAATTTTGACGCAGTAAAGTTGTGAATTATGGCCAGTAACTTACAGACTTTATTTGAAATAATTAAAATTTAAGAAACTATTATCGTTAATTTGAGAAAGTATTATTATTGAATACAACGATGTGACTGTACGTAGCACTAGTGCCCCTAGTTGCACTCCCCATCCATTGAAACGTTTGAAAAAAAAGTACATTGAAAAGAAGGCCAAATATGATTTTCTTGGAACCCGAATTCACCCCATTGTACTTTCACCTGGTGGTCTATTTCATATCGACTCTGAAAATTTGTTTAATGCTTTGCGAACTAAAATGAAATATCAAACAGACATTGTTGTTAGAGAATTTTCAGTTTGCCTAGCTAGATACAGAGCCATTAATCACTATTTGAATATTGAACAGCCAGTTTACTCTGGATTGGTGAATGAAAGTGATGAATTTAATACTGAAGAAGAATCAGCGGAGGATATTGCTAGTTATTAGAAAGTCATTAGTGACGTTGGAAGCAAGTATTTAAGCTAAACATAATAATATAAAAGGCAAATTACATTATTAAAGCAAAATTTAAATTCACATTTAAGTTTTTAACTTCTTGAATAGTTCAGCTCTGATAATGAAGTAAAGAATAACTTCTCTCATAACATAACATAACATATATTTTTAGAGTCTCAACTTATAGAAATAAACAAAATATAGATAAAATAAAATAATAAGAAATTAAAATAAAATAAAAATAACGTGTTTAGAACACAG
>JAKVQY010000632.1:0-10806 GCA_030463045.1 Geotrichum macrosporum | reverse complement strand
ACTCAATGGAAATAAACCTTAATGGCAAGGCTTTTGGAAATGTCAGCAAGAACAAAACAACAAAGCTAGTCTCATCTACTTTAAACATACAGACACGAATATAGCTTAGATGAAGTGCCAGAGTGATCTGAAAGAGTAAAGAAAAAGTCAAGGATTCTTTTGTGCTTTCATATTTTCCTAAAAGTTAAATTTTCTTTAATATGGCTTGAAATAAAAAGTTCATCAGTATTGTTAATAAGGAGGTGAGCCACTCAACAGCTCTACGCATTTTCCACTCTATCCGCGAGTGCCAGTTACATAAATTGGCATCTTTCTCAAAAATATCCCTTCAGTCTTCAAAGTAAACACTCACTGTTGGCAAATTTGCAGACTGGCTCCTGAGACACTTATTTGCACAGTGCCAGAGTAGTTTTTCGCATTGCAGACGGGGCTTCCAGCGAGGGACAACTTGTCCAAAAATTCTCATGGCTAATTTAATTCTAATTGATACAAACTGGCACATTTAACTTTTTCCAAGACTGAATTTGTCGTAGTCCAATGACAAGCCTTGGCAATTAAACTTACACCCCAAATCCCGTACAAAGTAGTTAAAATAAAAAATACAAAGGTAAAATAAAATATTGTTGGGTTTGGACATATCCGAAACTAATGACATGAACGTTTGGATCCGTGGTTAACAACACAAGAATTTGCTTAAAAATTTAGCAATATTTTAAAGATTTGAAAGTGCGGTCGGTAAATTCATGCTAATGATCACAGCAAGAACGGTTTTTAAGGGTTTAGGAAATCAGACATTGCAGGATTTGATCAAGAGCATTTTAAATGTAATCTGAAACTTGAAATTATAAATTTTTGATTAAACGTTGAGGTAAACTACCTCAACATACAGGAGACATGCGAGTAACGTTATTAGACTTCAGAAAACACAGATGAAGGACAATTTATTGAATACTAAAAAGTGCTGACAGTAAGAGTTATAGTTTAGATACGTAATTGATTCAAATGAGTTTGCCAACTCTGAGTAAGCCCCATTGCCAGGCTTTACAATTTCGCCTAGGCTGCGCCGGGACTGCGGCGACTAGTCGGCGAGCTGAATGACAGTTGTGTGTTCAGAAACGCCCATGCTGTTCCTGAATATATTGAGATAATGTCTACTCGCATTCAGATGGAGGCCTATTCCGGTCGCTTTTTAATTTACAAACTGCATAAGTCGACAAACTATGCCAATCTGCAGCTAACAGAGTTTGCGTCTCACAAACTCTGTCAACTATGCCGAATCGGTCGTTTCAACCTGCTCATAAGTCATTTTTCTTTCCGATGACGGAGTTGTTCTCTGTGAGCCAATGAACAATCTGCCTGACATCCAAAATATTTCTGTTTCCAGCGACATAGTAGATCGTTTTTATCAATCTGATAAAACCTAAACCAGCTCTGCTTGGGATCAATCATACCACTCAGCCACTTAAATATGGGCGGTTTGACCTACTTTCTGATGAAAAAAACTTTTTTTTATCAAATCCATCTACAGCTTAGGCCCAAATCTAGCCGGTTAACAATATTGGTGACGCGCTCTGCCAGCACCTTCATTGCTGTTGACTCTTATAAAATTCGACGCTGCTGAGAACTTTGCTTTCTTGATACATTTGCTGCTAAGCGACTTTACCAGAATTATGGCGGCCACGCACTCACTGCAGCCAGAGCCAACTTCACGAACGGAAGACCCATTCTATGCAGGAAGAAACCCTTTCACATATACATCACAGGATGTTTTAATCGAAAAAATTATAAAAGGCCGCAAACTCCTTATGTACTACATGCTAGGACTAGCCATGGTTTTAGGTCTCATTATTGCTATACATTGGACGAGAAAACTGGTCCTTCCCATCTTTGCAAACCGCCGCATAAATGGTTTTAAGCAACGGCAAAGTCAAGCCAAAGTGTATGCCACAGAGACAGTTCTTGACGATACAACGCCACTGCTGGGCAGTGGCTGTGTTTCTTATGAAACACGCTCTCATGGGCCCTTAGGACGGGTATACTTGTGGCTTGATGGTTTGTTGATGAAACAGCCAGATGGAGCCTGGATGGAAGACTACGGCACAATGCTTACTATAGGTATCTATTATGTGGCTAGTTTGACTTTTCTATTCTCCCAGTACTCAGTGCTTATTGTATTGGCATTTCGCCTGGGCTTACTTTGCGTAGCTAATGTTCCCCTTATGTACATTTTGGGTGCCAAACACTCGCCGTTATCTTGGTTAACAGGCTGGTCTTACGAACAGTTGAACGTATTTCATCGCCATGTTAGTCGTTTGTGTGTGCTTGCTTTTTTGGCACATACAATTATTTTCCTGTTCTACTTTCGTGCAGCATACCTCTTCACTCACCTGTGGTCCCTCATGGGTATTCTAGCAGGCGTCTCGTTCATAGTAATTGGGGTTTCGTCTGTGCGGTACTCAAGACAGTTGTTTTATGAGCTGTTTTACGTACTCCACTTTGTCGGTATGCTTGTAGCTCTTCCAGCTATTTTCCTTCATTATCCAACAGCACGACCGTTTGCAGTTGTCGCTGGACTCTCAGTGATCTATGACCGGGCAGTCCGCGTCATTTGCGACTACCGACTAGTTCACTGTGATCTGGAAGTCCATCCCGGAAATACAGTAATTATTAGGATACCCAAAAAAGCAGGATGCCACGACAAGTACTTTTGGCAAAGCCCAGCTGAGTTCCTGGCAAAACCCCTTGCTTGGAACACGGGCCAGCATGTTTTTATAACAGTCGTCGGATGTGGTCTTTTCCAATCCCACCCGTTTACTATTGCGTCGTCTCCGGAGACGAGTGATACTATGGATGTAATAATTCGGGCTCGGGACGGTTTCACTCGGAAGCTGCTGGAACAGACTCTTGCAAATGGTAACAGGCGACGGTGGATGATCATTCATGGACCATACGGAGTGCATCCAACAGGTATGCCCAATGCCAATGAATGTACTGACCAACCTGACGTAAAGAAGAAAATTGTGTTGATATCCGGTGGGGCAGGAGTAGCTTTTACTTATCCGCTGTACGAAGAGTGTAGGATGGCGATCAATCGAAAACTTGGAGAACGCAGTTCATATCAAGGCGATTCTCAAGAGCTTTCACACAAAGACATTGCTTCTTTACATGATGACCATAGTAACACACATGGCGTTGACATCTTGCCAGTCCCCAACACTCCAGGTACCAACACTGATTCCAACTTGGAGGTCGAATTTTTGTGGATCGTGCCGCATCGCAGTTTTACAAGCTGGCTTCCTGGGTTTCAAGATCATCTAGTTACACTCAGCGCATCAACCGGTGGCAATCCTGTGAATGCACGTGTTTGGGTCACCCGCGAAGAAGGACGGCCAGATATTGACCATGAATTAAAAACAATGATTGGCCATCGTCGCTGTGGTGCATCAGGACATACAGAAGTATGGGTAGCAACATGCGGACCTGATTATCTCGTTAGGAAAGTGCGGAACACAGTAGCTTCGCTCCGTCAGGGAGGACGTGACGACGTGAACTATTATGCCGAGAAGTTTGGCTGGTAATAATGATAGAAAAAAAGGTAGAAGTAATGAAGTTGATGTTAGTTGTATTGTTTTTAATGAATCAAAGTAAATTGTGGCTCTTGTTTGCAAGCTATACCAGAATCCAGATATTTTATCTAGCTCAAAATTGGAATTAGAAGATACCCGTAATTTGAGATATTCTTGCACGTTTGAAAAGAATTGCAATTCTTTCTACGTCTCTGGAAGAACTTTCTATAAATCTTCAAGAACCCTTCATGAATGCTGTTCTTGATGAAGGAGGCAAACGACAAAAAAAAACCAAAAAAAAACCAATTTTTCCGTTTTTCGGGTTGTCCTATTTAATTCATCCCCGCTAATTCTCGCCCCAGGCTAAATTGGAATATGGGGTCTTTGGCGCAAAGCATTTCAGCCAAACGGTCTTCAGTGCAATTGTCGATTGAAATTTGAAAACTGCATCGCCGAAATCCAATAAAGATTTGGTTCTGCTACCGCGTTGACGCCGAGAAAAGACAGCAACAGTTATGACAGGTGATGCTGATTGCAGGGCATGTTGTGTGCAGATATACCCAGCAAACCGGGGAAATTTCACTTGCCTTTGAATCAGCCGAGATTTCCACCAACTATAAAAACCCAGCGGTTTCCTCACTTTTTTTATCCTCAATCCTTGCTTCCATTATTACATTTCCTACCTTTTTTCTCCCCTTCTTTTTCCTACGCTCAGTTGACTTCATAATCCATTAATACACAATGCCTTCGAATCCATCTTTTGTTCTCAAGAAAATCAACGAGGTCGCGTTTGAAGACCGCCCTGTCCCAGAGATCACTGACCCTCACTATGTCAAAATCCAAGTCAAAAAAACTGGTATCTGTGGTTCGGACGTCCATTACTATACCCACGGATCTATTGGCCAATTCGTCGTCAAGGAGCCAATGGTGTTGGGTCACGAATCCGCTGGTATCGTCGTTGAAGTCGGTCAAGCTGTAACTTCACTAAAGGTCGGCGACCGTGTAGCTATGGAACCAGGTGTCCCTTCTCGTTACTCCGAAGAGTACAAGTCTGGCCACTATAACTTGTGTCCTCATATGGCTTTTGCCGCCACCCCACCCTACGATGGCACTCTCTGCCGCTATTATTTGTTGCCCGAAGATTACTGCGTCAAGCTCCCCGAAAACGTCTCTCTGGAAGAAGGTGCGCTAGTTGAGCCATTGTCTGTGGGTGTGCACGTCTCCAAGCAGGCCAGTATTGTCCCCGGTGATGTGGTCGTCGTGTTTGGTGCCGGTCCAGTAGGCTTGCTAATTGCGTCTTGCGCCTTGGCCTTTGGTGCAGCATCAGTCCTCTCGGTGGATCTGGTACAGAGCAAACTGGATCTAGCAAAGGAAATTGGAATTACCCATACATTCATCCCAACCAAAGGCGACACTCCCCAGGACTCTGCCAAAAAGATTTGGGACATATTAGGGACTAAGCCCACTGTTGCTATTGACGCTTCTGGTGCCGAACCTTCTATTCAAACTGCTATTCAAGTGCTCAAAGAAGGTGGCCGCTACGTACAGGCCGGTATGGGCAAAGACAACATTACCTTCCCCATTGCTGACTTTTGTACTAAGGAACTAACGGCCAAGGGATCTTTCCGCTACGGTTACGGAGACTACAAATTGGCTGTTCAATTTATTGCCTCTGGTAAAGTTCCTGCTGCTAAACTTATCACTCATCATTTCAAGTTTACAGAAGCCGAAGAGGCCTTCAAGATCGTCATGGCCGGCAAAGCAGTCAAAGTCATTATCGATGGCCCAGAAGACGAATAATTTATTAGTACCCTTCATGAGAAAAATAGTGAAAAATAAAATCTAATGTTTTTAATGTTTGTTGATCTTTCTCGCAACCTGTTTGGGACAGAACAATTACGCATTGGTCGCATCCCATGAAACGTTCTTGATTCGGAGTCTGTAACACCCACATTTCAGACAACTACTTATACTCCAAAATATCAGGAATTGTCTCGTCTCTACACTTTTATTTTCAAACTTCTACATCGTAATATTCATATGGTTAAATCCAACTCTAAAAGCGAAAAGTTTGACCTGGAAGACCACCCAAGGCGACATGCCCAAAGGGCTTGCTCACTCGAGTACGACGACGCTGCAACATTTACAGAACAATTCACTGATAAATCTGATGCGCTACCTGAAAATAAAGAAAACTCTAAAGAAGACTTGCAAAATCAAGCTACGTCTGGTTCTCCTACCAAATTGAAAGCTTCAATTTATCAATTTGCTCGCTTTCCTCACGATCTCAAATACCTCATTCCTGCATTTAGTGCTTCAATTGCCTCAGGTATTGCTAGGCCAATGCAAACAGTTTTAATTGGTAAAGTCTTTAGTGCGCTTGGTTCCTATACGGCTTCTCTACAATCAGGAAATGCCGACTCTGCTCACTTCATGCGCGAGGTCACTAAGTACTCAATGTCGATTGTTGGACTAGGCGGTGGTCTTCTCATTGTAAATTGGATCACAATGACTTGTTTTGGACTTTTCTCAACAAATTTACTACGTCGAGCTCGCCGCGAAACTTTTGTCCGTTTTTTAAACCGTGATTTCTCCTGGTACGACACGAATCGTGGCATAATGGGCACGTTGACAAGTCTTAATCGGTGCTTTAGTGATTTGCAAGGTGCTACTTCTATGACTCTAGCACTTATTTCGCAGGCACTGTGCACTATTCTAACATCTCTTGTTATTTCTTTTCGTTATTCTTGGTCCCTAGCGCTGGTCGCTCTAACGGGGCTGCCGCTGTTAATGCTTTTAACCAAGTTTACTTCCAGGCTGATTTCCATGAATTTTTATAAATTCAAAGCTGTTATGGAAGATACCTCCACTCTTGTAAATTGGTCTATCAACTCTATAGCTACTGTCAAGCAATTCAATGGGCAATACACCGTGGCCAATAAGATTCGGCAGAAACTCATTCAGGGGTCTCAGTTCTACACTTCATTTTCCAACTTTGTTGGTATTCAACAAGGGTTTTCGCGCTTTTTTGTTTTAGGCATGTTTGTGCCTGTATTTGCCTTTGGAGCGCATTTAGTTCGCACAACTAATATTAAAGTCGGTGACGTAGTCACGGTTTTTTCATCCACTCTAATGATATCCGGTAGCTTTGCAGGTCTTGGACTTCGAATGGAGTCAATTAATAAAGGCCAAGTTGCGAGTGCCAAAATTAAACAGTTTCTGGATCTCGGTGTCAGTTCAGAAACGTACTTTAAGAATATGATTGGGATTTTTCCACCAGTGTGCGAAGGTTCAATTGTTTTTCAAAAGGTGAGTGTTGTATAAAGCTACTGTTACTGCATTGCTAACCAATTATTTAGGTTGTATTTAGATACCCTTCCCGTCCAAATGTCAAAGTACTTGATGGCCTGGATCTCGATATCCCAGCAGGAAAAACTGTATTTCTCGTCGGCTCCTCCGGCAGCGGCAAATCCACTATTTCCAACATTGTTCTGCGCATGTATGACATTTCTTCTGGGCTGATATTGATTGACGGATCCCCTATTGGTTCTTTAAGCTCCAAATGGCTTCGCGAAAACGTCACAGTTGTTGAGCAGCAAAGCGTTCTCTTTAACACATCTATCGAAGAAAACATTAAACTTGGAAACACAAAGAAAGGGAGTCAAGTTACTACTAGCGATATTGCTGAAGTAATTGATTTTGCCTTGTTGCAAAGTATTATTGATTCTTCCTCCAAGGGCATCAATACAGTCGTTGGTATTGGAGGGTCTAAACTTAGTGGTGGACAGCGACAGCGCATTGCATTGGCGAGGGCCCGAATTAGGGATACACCTATTCTCATCCTAGACGAATCTGTCAGTGCATTAGATAGCGCCTCGCGCGATAAGATTATGCTGGAAATCCGTGAATGGCGGCGCAACAAAACTACAATTATTATTACTCACGAGCTATCTCAAATTCGTGATGACGATTATGTCTATATGTTGGCAGATGGAAAGACAGTGCGCCACGGGCTATGTGCATCTCTTGAAGAAAAGTCTTTTTCAAATCCTCCTTCTGCCGTTTCAAGTCCTAGCTCTACTTATACTTCATCCATGGAGGTATCTGTAGTAAAAACTTCTAACAGGCCATTGAGCTCTAATTCTTTAACGGCTTATTCTCCTTTTTCGGACCACTTTGAAATTCATTCTGAGCCCGATTTCGTCGCTCCAAATCGATTAACTGTGCCTGCCCTCAACCTTGAGTCATTCCTTCAGTCTTTGCATCCATTCCTTCTTAATGATCCCGCAGAAATATCCAAGGACAAGATAAATGATAAAACTGTCCGCTACAGCAAATTTGAGCGTAACAGTGTGTTTCGTCCCCAATCTGCTCTTTTCTTTGTACCTCCCATTCCTGAGCCTTACAAAGTCAATGACAACTATGAAATCCCAACTTCTCCTTATGCAAATGAAAATGGGTTACAACAAATTCCACAGCTGCGCAACCGATATTCCGTGAACTATCGCTCTAGAGCAAGCCGTACTCAGTATAAATCCGACAGTTTATATCTCCCAGACGATATGAAATCGCGGAGCAACTCAATTTCTTTCCCGGACATGGATGAAGAGTCAGATTCTAAGGTCATGAAGTATATTAGTTATTCCGAATCCTCGGGCTACACAGTATCGTCTCTGCATATCCTCGCTATGTGCTACCAACGCATCAACGATAAGTGGCTTCTTTGGCTGGGTGTATTGGTTGCTGTTGCAAACGGCGGATTGACTCCTGTGTTTTCCTTCGTGGTTTCCCACTTGATAGGCCAAATGACTCCAGGGCTTGAAGGCTCCAGTTCAAACAAGTGGATTGCAATCGCACTGGCACTTGCTGTGGTAGATGGCCTCACTTCGTACATGCGCACCATTATTTTAGGTGTGGTTAGCGATCGCTGGGTTCGAGACATCAGAGTCAAAGCATTTGAAGTCATCATGCTTCAAGACATGGACTGGTATACCCAAAATCAAATTGACACCAATGATTTAACGTCTTTGATTATGAGCCAGTCAGAAGAAATGAGAGGGCTTATAACCATGTTTTTGAATGTTGTAGCCACTACTTTTTCTCTTTCTTTGATTTGCGTTATCTGGGTCATGATTGTTGGTTGGAGACTTTGCGTGGTAGGCTTCGCGCTGGTTCCTATATTCTACATCTCAGTATTGTTTTCAAAGCACGTTGTCATTCGCTGGGAGGCTAAATGCATCTTCCTTAGCGCCATCATTGAAGAAATCATTCATGAGACGGTTTCCAGTATCCGAACGCTAAGAATTCTTGGTCTAGAAAAGGACTTTGTAGCCAAGTACGACCAGGCGTTTGAAAATTTCAGGAAGCCAAAATTCATAGACTGCGTTTTGTCCGGACTCAGTTTTGGTATTGGTCAGATGGTTCCGTTTATTTCGCAGGGCATTTTAATATGGTATGGAATGCAGCTTATTGCAGACAAAATTTACACTCCACAAAAAGTCATGACCGTTTTCACTATTCTATTCTTTTGCATTTCATCAATTGGTACCATGTTGACTGCTGTTCCAAAGCTTCACAGTACTTTCCTAGTTTGTCTTCGAATGTTTCAGCTTTTGAACGTGGATGGGTGTATAACGCAAGAAAAGTCCGGCAAGCAGAGCAAGGTTCGAATGACATCTGGATCCATTGTGTTTAGTAACGTTCACTTCAGTTATATCATCTCGTCTGGAGATCTTGATGATGATGAAATGGAAGGAATCACACCTGAACTCAATCCCAAGCGTCAGAGGGTGAAAGCTTTACTTGCACCGCAAGCAGCTAAAAAGTCTGATGAGGTGCTGATCAAAGTTTTGGACTCCTTTACTGCAATAATCCCGGGGAATAAAACCACAGCCATTGTAGGACCATCTGGATCTGGAAAGTCAACTTTAGTATCATTGCTAACTAAACTGTATACCCCATCTGAGGGGTCCATAAAAATTGACGGGATTGAATTAAGCAATATTGACACAGACATTTTAAGGCAGGAAATTGCTGTGGTTGGCCAGATGCCTCTGCAATTTTTCGGTGGCTCTATTTATGAAAACATTACATTTGCTTTAGCAGCTCCTACCGACATCCAAAACGGGAAAAACTCAGGACCTGCATCGCTTGAAGAAGTCCGCAGAATTTGCAAGGAATGCGCTATTGACGATTTCATCTCTAGTCTTCCTGATGGATACAATACTAGAATCGGAGGATCCACGGGACCGGTTTCCAGCGGCGGGTCTGCTCTTTTATCTGGTGGCCAGATGCAGCGCATTGGAATTGCACGGGCTTTAATCAGGCAGCCACGGGTTTTGATTCTAGACGAGTGTACATCTGGACTAGATCAACAGTCAACAAGTGCAATCAAAGAGACACTGGTGGCGTACAAGAAGAACAGCAAAATACCGATGACTATTTTAATTATCACACATCAACAGGATGTAGCTTCGATTGCAGACGTTATTCTTACAGTAAACGAAGGAAAGGTAGTGAAACGAGCTGTTCAATAATAATATTTAGATAAGTGAAACTAGCTGTACAATATTTAATTTATCTTATATGACAATGATTATTAACAAAATCCACTTAATTTCTGAATGTAAAACAATTTTAGTTAAACAAATTTACAAATTTTCAGAACAGTTGAAACGACATTTCTCTTAAGACGAGTTAGGTCTGTGAATTCTGGACAGTAATAGAGAGGAACTTACAATTGTAAGTATCTAGAAATGAGGAAAAAGAATTGTTCTTGAAGTCGCTCGCAACAAGCTTAATTTAAGTTTTTTTTTTGCCCTCTTAACAAATTTGCAAATCGTCAAACTCAAACAGTATGCACAATTACATACTTGATGGCTTTAAGTATTAAGCGAAAATCAAAGTTTCTAGTGCGTATTAGTTGCAAACCAAGCTATTAAAATATACATACTACTGAGGGAAAAAATAATTCCCAGTCGTAGCATCATGATAAATAATTATGTTTTTATTAATTTTTTTTCTCCCTCAACTTGGTGTTCTAAGGCTCTACTTATATTTTTAAACGTTTGCGTCACACAACCACTGAAAAGTGAAATAAATATGTCAAGACATTTGAAGACAAGCAGTTCCTTTCTAAAGTTTACAAATCTAGGACTAACATTTAATAATTCATCTTAAAACTATATCGCACAAAAACCTAATAATATATAAAATTGAATTTATTAAAAAAAAAAATAAA
>JAKVQY010000631.1:0-10814 GCA_030463045.1 Geotrichum macrosporum | reverse complement strand
GAGTATCTTAATGTCTACATTTATTATCAGCCTAAGGATGGCGGGGGCGGTCGACGGTTGTTTCGCAAAGTGGGTAACAAGTCTTCTGAATACGTTCCTGCTCTGAAGTTTCCACGTACTGATGGTTCTTTTATTTACGAAAAGTTCATGGATACTGATAATTTTGAGGACGTCAAAGCTTACACAGTCGGAAAGCATTTCTGTCATGCTGAAACGCGCAAGTCTCCTGTAGTCGACGGGATTGTGCGTCGTAACACCTATGGAAAGGAAATACGGTTTGTCACAAAATTGACCGAGGAAGAAATCAAAATGGCCTCCAGTATTTCAGAAGCTTTCGAACAAACTATTTGTGGATTTGATTTGCTACGTGTCCATGGAAAGTCATACGTGATTGATGTGAATGGATTCTCGTTCGTCAAAGATAATAAAGATTACTACGATAATTGTTCCAGGATATTGCGCCAACTTTTTCTACAAGCTAAAAAAGACCGGAGTAAACGCAAAAAGGAAACTCTCACGGTCGCTTCCACGGAGGAAAAGCAGCAGAAATGGGTTCTCAAGGGCCAAGTATGCGTCATTCGCCATGCAGACCGTACGCCAAAACAAAAGTTCAAATTTTCATTCAAGTCTAAGCTGTTTATCGACCTCCTGCGTGGTCACATTGAAGAAGTAATTATCCGCGAGAAAAGTGATCTTGAACATGTTTTGGAAGTGACCAAAACTGCCCAAGAGACCCTTGTAGAGGATCCAGAAAAACTCAATGTACTTCGCCTCGCACTTGAAAAGAAGAAGGACTTTCCAGGCACCAAAGTTCAACTTAAGCCTGTGGTTCACGAAGATGGGGATGGTAATATTTTTGTGGAGAAGGTACGCTTGATTCTTAAATGGGGAGGTGAACCTACTCACTCTGCAAGGTATCAAGCTCTTGATTTGGGTATTCAGATGCGACAGGATGCGCTTGTTCTTAACAAACATTTACTAGACGAAGTAAGAATCTATACCAGTTCTGAGCGTCGTGTTGTCGCTTCAGCGAAAATTTGGGCATCATCTCTTCTTGACGATTCTGAAATACTAGAAGAGGAATTGATCGTTCGTAAGGACTTGTTGGATGACAGTAATGCTGCCAAAAAACTGACGGACAAAGTTAAAAAGAAGCTCAAACCTTTATTGCGAAAAGGTTTAGAGCCACCACCTCAGTTCACCTGGCCTGCGAATCTACCTGAGCCATTCGTAGTCTTGTCAAGAGTCGTGGAACTCATGAAGTACCATAGCCGCCTTTTAGAGCATAATTTCAACACCAAGGATGTATCTACATTTCAATCCCGTTGGTGTTGTAATGAGGATCCTACCCTGTTCCGCGAACGTTGGGACAAGCTCTTTAAGGAGTTTGTTTCCGTTGAAAAAGTTGATCCGTCCAAGATTTCGGAGTTGTATGATACTATGAAATATGATGCTCTTCACAACCGTCAGTTCCTGGCAAAAGTTTTTCAAGCTGATCCCTCAATTAATGACCTGGAACCGCCGAAACAGCACATACCCGCGTTTTGTGTTGCTGAAACGTTTTTCAAGCCCCAGTTCAGTCACCCTGCTTCTAATTCTACCTTAGGTATTGGAAATTTGGGGTCTAAATCTAGTGATTCCAGTAGCAAGAGTACTGTGTCGACTCCAGGCACGACTGCCACTATAAATGGAAAGGGGGGTAGTTCTCAGGCTGATCCCCTACTACGTCCACCTTCAAGTACCCTGCATCATTCTCGCGCTACTTCTGGGGGAGTATTTGGATTGCACGAGTATGCCAACTTGCGAGAACTTTACCGCTTATCAAAGATTTTGTTTGACTTCATCTGTCCCCAGGAGTATGGTATTGAGGCCAGTGAAAAGCTAGATATTGGCTTATTGACGTCATTACCTCTGGTAAAGAAGATTCTTCAAGATATTGAGCACATGTCCGAGAGCGATGCAGGCGAGGCCTCGTCGGTATTTTATTTCACAAAGGAATCACATATTTACACGCTATTGAACGTAATCTACGAGTCAGGTATTCCGACAAAGATTGCCCGCAATCACTTGCCAGAACTGGATTATTTAACGCAATTGTCCTTTGAGTTGTACGAAACTGAAGACAAGAAAAGGTCTATTCGATTGTCCCTGTCACCAGGCTGCAACACACAGAGCCCTCTGGATGTACAGTTGGACTCAAAGCATTGTATCTCGTGTATTCCTCGTTTGGCCCTAACGAGACATTTAGATATGGATTTGGTTACCTCATGCTTTAAATCGAAATTTACTAGGATTTCGATGCCTAAGAAGTTCATCCCCGTGAACTTGCGTGGAAGTGGGAGTGAGCCTGATGAACCCAAGCAGAACTCTGGCAAAGACGATGACGTAGAAGGGGAAGAGCCTTTAGCTTGATTTTTTCAAAATAAGTTGATTGAACATAACAGAGGCACATATATAGAATAGTTAAAAAAAATGAATATAGTAAATGTATCAGTAGCGGAACATAATTACTTCAATTTACTCGCTGTAAAGTGAAAACGAACCTTAAAGTTTTCTTATAATATAGATAACTGCTCAAACAATGCTGAAATGCTTTCACCGTGATGGTTTCTGCGAATACATTCAGCCAATATTGGAGAGATATCAATGACAGTCAGCTTCTTGCAGCGTGCAAGCTTGTCAGATGGAATGGGATATGTGTTTGTAACCACTATTTGATCAATGCAAGGGCATTTTTCTAACTTTTCCAGAGAGTTGTCGGAGAAAATTCCATGAGTAGCCACAACAAGAACACGTTTAGCCCCACAGTTTATCATACAATGTTCTGCAGCTGCTACAAAAGAGCTAGGACGATCTAACATGTCATCCAAAATAATAGCTGTCTTGTTCTTAACGTCTCCAACTAAAGTTATAAGTTTTTCTTGTTTGGCAAACTGTTCTTCGTCCTCGTCATCACTACCTTGAATTTCCACAGACCCACCTAACGCATGCTCGCCATAAATATGCCCGCCCAGAGAATAAACAGAGTCCATAACATTTCCGTATTCTGATGTTCCGGCCTCACTAACGACATCAAGTTCCTCTTGCTCAGGATAGTCGTCATCCACGACATGACCCTGGACCACTCGAGCAACGTGAACTCCATGAGACCCAAAAATTCGAATCTCTTCTTCTTCATCAGAACTCAATTGAGAAAAGTAGTCTTCCCCGTCGTTTTCTGCACCTGTCGGTGTACGCAATGCAGAAATTTTGTTGCCATTTTCCTTGAAGAGAGAAATCTGGGGTTCACGCAAAGATATGCTTTCAACAGCAGTCTTTAGTTCGCCTTTATCTTCATCAGAAACCACATCATCAGCATTGATTTCATTACTAAGGCCTGAAGGCGTCTTGGTAGCAGATGTGGTCGAAACGGGAGAGCAAGGGACTGTTCTGGATTTAACATTCAAGGTTGAGCTATTGCACTTCTTACTACTGCTAGGACCTGCTAAAGACCCGTTGATACCCATAGCGACAGTTGAAGAAGAAGGAGAATGGCAACGAGAAACAGGCATCCTGCGGCGGCGGTCAGTGTGAATCATTGCAAAGTTCACTTTTAGAGCATCTGCTAAAGCAGTAACGCGTTTCGTACCACCAGGGTTTTTAGACACGATTACAGCGCGGGAGGCATAGTCATTGACGTTATGACGAATCCAGCGCGCTAATGTGGGCGCCGCATGGAGGTTGTCCACAGGCCTCGTGAAAAATCCTTGCATTTGATTAGCGTGGAGGTCCATGGTAATGACATGGTCGGCACCAGCCATGGTGAGCAAATTTGCCAGCATTCGAGCAGTAATAGCTCCCCGATGTTTTTTCATCTTAGATTGCTTTGAGTAAGGAAACGAAGGAATGACAGCTGTAATCTTGTTCGCTGATCCACTGCGACATCCCGAGATAAAAATCAAGAGCTCCATAATGTGGTCATTGATAGAGTTGGATCCACTTTGCACAATGTAGACGTCTTCGTCACGCACAGATACTCCGATCTCAATTGATGTCTCACCATTCGAGAATTTGCGTAAAGTACAAGGTCCTTGCTGAACTCCAAGCCGGTCACAAATCAACTGGCCCAGTTCAGGATGGGAAGAGCCAACAAACACATGAGATTTGCGCATTTTTGTAACGGATGCTTGAGAGCGATTGACAAGTGTTCTATAAGGACTCTGGGACGTTAGAAGAGGGAAATTTTAGTGTCTCAACCAGTGCATGCTCAAACCCTCTTTGGTGGGGTTTATTTTATTTTTTGTTTAACTATATGTACAGTTCGATTGGCAGATAGATAGATCACGTGAATATGAGAACGAGGACTTCATCCCTATTAGCCGCCCGACACTGATAATCGATTGTGAGTTTGATTGCTAAATTATGGTTGTTGGAATAGTTGTGAAAAACGCGAAATACTACTTGGTTGCAGATGATTGTTCTTCTACTACGCTCAGGACTTGAGCAACTTCAATGCGGTGCATCAGTTTAATAGGTTTGCCTTGACCTTCAAGTTCAATGTGCACAACGGGAACGTCAAAAGCCTTAAGTTTCAAGATATCAGTAATTTTATAAATATTCATTTAATATGCAACTTACATATTTGTCATACCATGCGCTATTCTCGGGTTTGGAGATGTCAACTTCCAAGTAGTCGAACTTGGTGTTAGACTGATCCCAAGCCTTAGACAACGCCATTTTGGCATTATCACAAAGACCGCAGGATGATTTTGTGAATAGAGTCAACTTTGCAGGCGCAAATCTAAAAGCTGTAGTTCGCATACCTTTTGGAGTGATGGATAGACAAGTTTGGTCAATTTTTTTTGGTGGAGAGTAAGAAAATTATTATCTGACTTTCGAAAGGTTGCAAACCCAGCTCATTAAAATTCTAGGAACTATTTGAATTTTCGATCATTTTTTTGGGGAGAAACAATATGGAAGACTTTACCAGCATCTCAGGATGGAATATGGCTGCTGATCCCTACTTCCTGACTTGCTAACGCCCAAATCCATGTCACATGGTCTTTGTTGACATGCTTAACGTCCATCATGTTGGCCCAAGCTGAACATGCGAGTTGGTCTTTAAAGACATTAATTTTCCGCGCACATCCAATCACTCCTGCATATTCTCAAGTCTGCCAGCAACGTATACTTCATTCTTCAAAATGATTCCTTTACGTCAAGAAGCAATCCGGCTCAATCGAGTCCTGGGCTTAGGACTTCATATCGTTGACTGGCTTGTAGTATTTGGTATTGCAGCGCTATTCGCCTTACTTGAGTTCAAACAGCCTTTCCATCGAATGTTTTCTTTAGACGATCGAAGCATTCAGTACCCGTTTGCTGAACACGAGAGAGTTCCGCCTATTCTTCTGTTAGTACGTAATTCATTTTATATTAATCGTAAGCAAGACTGACTGTTCGATATAGATAATAGCACTTGTTATCCCAAGTCTGACAATTTTTATCTTCTCATTGATCCTAGGTGGCCCAGGCAAACGCTTCCACCTCCTCCACGTCTCAATATTAGGTCTAGCCACCTGCTTCACATTTGATGGTTTTCTCACTAATATCCTAAAAGTGTGGATTGGCCGACCACGCCCTGATTTCTTGGCGCGGTGCATCCCTTTACAAGGAACACCTTTACATGAACTTGTGACATATGAGGTTTGCACGACGACAAATCTGAGCAGGCTTACTGATGGATTCAAGAGTGCGCCCTCAGGTCATTCATCAATTTCTTTTGCCATGTTCGGGTACCTGGCAATATGGTTATGTGGATTGTTAGGTACATTTAAGCCAGGAAATCATACATTCAATTTACTTCCCCCGCTGATGTGAGTACTACTGGCCCAATGAATCAAGTCAATTTCCATCTTGCTGATTGTGTGTTTTAACATAGGTCTATCTTGATTGCATCTTTTGTAGCTATTAGCCGACTAGTAAGAAGCAGAACTTTTTGAGGTTGTACTGTGATTATGTTGACATTCCATAGGAAGACTATCGTCACCATCCCACCGATGTTATTGCGGGAAGTATGCTAGGCTTTACTGTGGCCCTGATTTCTTACGTACGTTACACATTGCTAATATTTTGAGTTAAAAGTTTAAACTAACTAAAGTTTAGCGGTTGTTCTTTCCATCCCTAGGTTCTGCGTCCAGCGGCATTCCGCATTCCATGACCATGACTGAGTTGAGGAGCTCATTAGTAGACGATGGAGATTTTGCCGATGACTTTTACGAATTGGAAGATTTATCATAGATTAGAGTAACCTAGGTTAGAGAACTTTTTCATCCTGTTCCCCAAATATGTATTACTGGAAGAAAATAAATGGAAAGTGAATGAGGATAAGAAACATAATGTATTGAAATAAATAGAAAGTAATCCATTGGTGAAGATTACTAAAAATCGTCACCTTCCTCAAAGCCGCTGCTCACAAATGCGTAGCGCAAGTAAGTTTTCCAGAGTTTGCGAGACTTCTTGAATTTTTTTTGTCCCCCCAGTACCTGGTTTGATCCTGTGTCTATCTCCATATCCAGAGACGAAAGTGAGAGCTTTGGAGAAAGCTCTGCTGCTAGCTTACGCGCTAGCGCAACCCAGCTTGCCACTCGCAAATCAGGCATATTATATGGCGCTTTATCTGTGCTATACTCCAGCTCAAATGTGATTTCCTTATCCTTTTTATTTGGCGCCGTCAAATTCACAAAATATTGCATATAACGCGTTGGACTAAACGTCTGAGGAGAATACGCAGGGCCTGGCGTAACTTCATCGCTAGGTTCAGGGGGCCAAGTTGGGTCTGTCTTTTTCCTTTTGTTTTTCTTCTTCTTTTTATCTTTGTTTTTTCTCTTTAGTCCGACAAGATCGTTTTCATAATTGCTCACGCTCTCCTCTTCATCATCGTGGGATTCCTCAGAATAATCCTCACCTTCTTGCAAACGTCTCAACTCCAATTCGACGTCTTCAAATACCTCTTTCCAGCTTCGTAGCGGCATTCCATTTGCATATACTGATGTAACATCTTCATCAAGTCCTGTGGTATTATATTCCCATACTCGGAGACCTGGGAGGTAAGTAGGGATGATACTAGGTGTTACGTGGGCAACTGCATATCTCATAAAAAGTTCTCCAGACACATCGTCTTCAATGGCGGCATATGATGATCTCAAGTTTTCGAAATACTCAGCTTTGCCTTTCACGGATATGATTGAGTCATTTTTCTGTGAGTCCAAAGTGGTCATCTCTGAGGTCACTTCCTGCGAGTCCAGGAACAAAAAGTGGTCAATATTCATATGACCATACAAGCCTCCAACGATAATATCACGATACTCGTGAATCCAAGCTGTGAATCTGTCCAAACACGACGCGTGAAAGTTTTTGGCGTTAGGTGGTACATGTCCACTAATCCATACTTTCATATTACGTGCTCTTAACTCGGCCAGCACAACACTCAGCCAGCGAAATTGTTGATGCCCAGGCTCTTTACGCCCATCACAACCATCGACAATAGGATTGGAATCGAACCAATATAATGTGTTGACAGCCAAAACTGCCAACTTACCAGGTATAACTTCCACCATGTAAGAAACACCCCGGTCAAAAATATGAACCTGCTCTTCAGGAACCATTTTGTGCCACAGCCTGTAAAATTCTCTTGTCTGGAGTGTCGGACCCTGGGCGAAAAGGTTGTGTGGGTAAACATCATTATTTCCAAGAGAAGGAACAATAGGTATTTCCAATGGATCCAGTGGGTCATCTGTTCCCCATACCTCTTCGAACTTTCTCACAATTTTCTCGTTCATATCGAAAATGTGCATTTCGGTTCGTGGAAATCGGTTATCCCTATCATGACGCACATTGTCACCCGTCCATACTACAAAGTCGATATTTTCTTTTAGGTTGTTTCGAATCCATTCAAACGTAGCATCGACCAAGCTCATTGGAGAGTCACAAGGGCTCAATGGATGTCCATATATGCCAGTACCTCCCGTTTCGTCTTTTCCCCGGTGACAAGTTTCCTTTGTGCTCGTGCCGGCCTTGTAGAAGGGGTCTGGATGAATATCTGTAATGTGCAAGAAACGACCATGAATAGGTCTAGGCTGCTTTGCATGCGACAAAATAGCTTGGCTTGGATTATGTTGCTCTATGAAGTTGCCAAAACTCGTTGGCAGTGAAGTGAGCCATTGTATGGGTTGAAGAAAGACTGGTATGATATTGAAACAAAGTCCGAAACTTGAAAGAGCCAATATCGCCAATATAGTGTTGACTTTGCAAACAAGCATCGCAAAAAGGTCGAGAAGTGCTATGCACCGAGATTGAAAAGCTTATTATATTTAAAGAGAAACCTTGGAACAAGATAACTCTGTAACAGGAATTCTTACTGTTAGGTTGCCTCGATCTTTGCTCGCGAAGTCAAGAAAAGAGTGGTGAAACAGTCAATAACCAGAACAATGTCTAGCCCTAGCGAGAGAAAGACAGAATGTAATGGTGACGACAATCTTAGCTAAATGTGATTCATAAAATAAACGGAATAAAGAATAAACAAACAAACAAAAAAAGTTTCAAGCAACTGCTGCTGATATTTCAATAAAGGCAAAAATACTGATGGGGAATGGGGAGAGGGAGCAGCTATGATAACCTTGGTAGATCTTTCTTTGCTAACGTCTCTAACAAGATGTTACAAAGAACCAAAAGCGCAGTGTGATTCCCTGTATTATAGTGGCTTTAAACTGGCATTTCATGGCCTTTTTGCGCTAGAACGACCCTAGCCAAAAAACGACCTCTATTCAAGTTATACTAGGGATCAAACTTGTTACCATATAAAGTCCAAAATACCGGAAACATGGCTTACTTCCTTTCAGTTATTGGTGTAACCTTATTAATACAAAATGTTGTTTAGCGTGTAATATGGGAAGGGTAGTAGGGATAAGTTAAAAGAAGGCTGTCTGACCTTTCAAACACGTCCTACTTCCATGCCAAAATGTTTTATTTAATTTATTTCAAGTTTAAATAGTTTTGTATTTCAACCAGTATCACTTATTACACCTTCACATCTTAATCGCCGTAAAACCACACCGTATATACCTAATTTTACTTGCGAACACAAAATAGTTCCCTCACAAGTTTGTATCGGGACATTAACATTCAAATGCACTTGGAGGGTCAGTGCTATGATCCCAAAATGTGCGAAAAACATAAGTACCAATCACCATCTCTAATCGTTAAATTAGGGTACAACCCTAAATAAACAGTCACAGTAGGGTTAGGGTGTTTATTTGCTTCTTCCAGCGAGAGGCTTGCAAAATCTTCATTATCCTTTTCTCTCTCTCTCTTTCAATACTCGTCTCTCCATCGTACTTCGACACGACAAACCTATCAAGATGAGTGGTATGTTGTAGAGGTGAAATGCTGTTAGCTGAGCCTTTATATGAGCGTTGCTGGATCATTTGCTTCAGCGCTATTTCTTGGATTAGTGAATCTAATGCCCGTTATTAGGATCCGGTGCCTCTGGTAACAAATTTAGAATGTCGGTACGTAGATCTTCAGATTTTGAAGGTGTGGGATCTTTCTAACTTAACTTCTAGCTCGGCCTTCCCGTCGGTGCTGTCATTAACTGCTGCGACAACTCTGGTGCTAGAAACCTGTACATTATTGCCGTTAAGGGATTTGGTGCAAGACTGAACCGTCTTCCTGCTGCCGGTGTTGGTGACATGGTTATGGTAGGTTTAACTGAATTGGCTGGAATAGAAAGATACTAACATATTTTAGGCCACTGTCAAGAAGGGTAAGCCCGAACTCAGAAAGAAGGTTATGCCCGCCATTGTCGTTCGTCAGTCTAAGCCCTGGAGACGCAGAGATGGTGTTTACCTCTACTTTGAAGACAACGCTGGTGTCATTGTCAACCCCAAGGGTGAGATGAAGGGATCTGCCATTACCGGACCTGTTGGAAAGGAATGTGCTGATCTGTGGCCCAGAATCGCCTCTAACTCCGGTGTTGTGGTTTAAGTAGCTGACTTTTGTAATTAATTTATTCGGTTTCTAAAAAGAAAATGAAGGAATCGGAAATAAATCCTTTGCATTGTACAAATTTCATTTACTATTATTATCATAAAACTTTTGTCTAGATAGGATTTTTTTCATGTTTGCGAACAACCCTCTGCGTGACATACAAAATGGGAAGAAACGGTTGGAAAATTCCTTCTCTCCTCCAACAATCAAATGGCCACTGCTTCACTCATCAACGATGAGTTTCATCTCCTGGATTTTGTATCGGAAGATCTAATACCCATAAGAGCTACAGAGAATCTTGGTGATTCTTTTTTGACCTTCGATGGCCTGCTGAAAGAGCCTGGTCTCAAAGTATACGAAGATGGTGGTGCTGCTGGTTGCGGAGGAAAGTTGTGGCCCGCAGGAGAACTTCTTTCACGCTACATGATCAGAAATGGAGTAAAGAATGCGAGAAATATTCTAGAACTTGGAAGTGGTACTGGTCTTGTGGGGTAATTACCTTATTGAACCCTTGCTAAAGCATGACTAACATAGATATAGTCTTGCCATAGGTCTTCATGAGCGTAACAAGGAACTCAATATCTGGGTTACAGATCAAGAGTAAGGCAATCCAACCTTACCCGCTCCTTAGTTAGCTAACAAGGTTAGAAACATGATCCCACTAATGAGAAAGAATATTCAGTTAAATCAGCTGGATCATGTAGTCCAGGCAGAAGTTCTTAACTGGTAAACCATACTTCAATTTTTTTAAATAATCACGCTAACATGATCAGGGGTGATAATCTTCCCGC
>JAKVQY010000630.1:0-10717 GCA_030463045.1 Geotrichum macrosporum | reverse complement strand
ACCCTTCATCTGGGAAATATCCCACGGTTGCAGCTAATCGACGAACTCAACCCAATAGGCCTTTATCTACGTCCACTGCCACCTCAGCCGAGGCCGCTGCCCTGTCACCGAACCGATCTTTGGCAAACTCCAACCAAAACAACTCACGATCCTTTCGAAACCTTACAACCTCTGCACTCTCTGGAGTTTTCGGTTCTCAAGTCTCTCTAGCCGAGCTAACTGGTGATTCCAACGATAGTATTAGCTCCCGTACTAGGAACAACAACGCCCGCTCTTTAAACGCTACTGGTAACAATCAGGAGCTAATTAGTGAAATTGAGGAATCATTTAGCAATCATCAAGATGATCCTTCGCGGAGTTCCGGATCAGTGCCCTTCTCCAACTCTGCAGTCTCTTCTTCCCACAAACAACGTACGCGCACTGAACACGCCAGCCTCCGTTCCCTTTCTTCCAATACCGGTTTTGTACGATTGTCAGCTGCTACTCTTGTTGTACGATTTGCCGCTCTTTTTGTATTTGGTGTCGCTTATGGTGAACTGGCACGCAACCTCCACGACAACCACCAAGTTACGAGCGAAACTCTCAACATTGCCATTTCGCAGAATTTGACAATTTTTTCTTTAGCATGGGGTGCACAGGGAATTCTGCTAGGATTTTTACTACCTTTCTTTGACTGGCTCTTTCCATACGGAATGCAAGCAGCATCAGGCAAGGGGGGTAAAGACTGGAGTTCCATTATTCGAGCAGTTGCTGCTTTTCTGGGTTTAGTATATGGAGCACGCAATCTCTCATGGGACTCATCAATGCAAGTAGCAGCTTTATGGGGACTCATTAATCCTTTCCTGTGGTACATGTTGGATGCCACTAGAAATGGATTCATCTTGTCCTCGCTAGTTGCAATTGTTGGTACGATGGTGTTTGCGGTTATTTTCCCTTCTCATTTGCCTGAAGCAGAGCTCTCACCTCAATACATTGCTGTCACCGTATGGGTTGCCAGTGTTTACTTCATCAGCAGCGTTTGTTTTGGCAACCTTGGCCGTCGACTTCTATCCCTTGGTAAACAAGCCAAATAGACCCTCTTAGATAATTTTTTTTTCATAATTTTTAATAATTTCTTTTAATAATTTTGGTTTTTATTTACAGTATAATACAAGCTTCAGATCTTTCGCAACTTGTAGGCCATGTAAGATCTGTAGGGCAGCCGCCAATCGCTAGAGGCTTTCTTCATTAACTTTGGATGCGCAATATCGAAATTGTACTTTTCAAGTCGCTCAAGAAACAGCTTTGTAGGAATGGCAGCTAGCGTTGGCACTAAAATGGCGTCTGGAAGTGTGTTCAACAGAGAAGTTTTGATCTGCCCAAGTTGAGTTGCAGCAGAAATGAGATGGTCATTCGCGCGTGTTGCAGTCTCGAACACGGCGTCTGACAACCGTGCAGGTACTGTGCTATCTCCCTCCATCTCCCCTGCAAGGTATCTCAAAACGGAATCCTGAGACAAGTTGTGCTCGGTCAAGAGTTGCACTGGCAATGGCACAAATCCTCGCGATGCATAAAATGAGAATCCCACAAGCATGGATGCAATACCAGTGGCCTGGCCGATATGAGCAACAACCTCGTGAGCCTGTTCAGCAACCTCAGGATGTTGGTTGAGAAACTCAGTTGTGCGAGGCGAAACTGAGTAAAGCATTTCCTGCAACAGGTAGAGTAACTGAGAATGCGTGCCTTCACCATAACTGGCCATAGAGTCTAACGTACGAAACGGTGGATTGCTAGCATGCGTCTCACGAGTTTGAAGAAGAGTTATTAGAAAACGCTTGGAAAGAGTGATGGGACTCTCACTCTGTAGTAGCGCATGTGCCATTAATACAGCCACGGGCTCTTGTGGAACTTCTGCAACAGAGTTGGCTGAAAACACTTTTTGAATCGTTGAGCGCCAAAATTCAAATCGGAACCGCGCCAGTTCAGCCTTGGACACAGTATCTCCAATACGCCCAGTTTCAATGTTGAACGCACGCACAGCCAGAAATGCATCGCGAGCGGGAGGCGCTACATATGAATGAAGAACAAATGAAGATCGGTCATAGTCGCTGAGTTGTTGTAGGCAATTCTGACGGGCAGACTCGACAGACATAGGACTTGAAGAGGAGTAGCAGCGCACACTGCTACCAGTCGCAGCAGAAAAAGCCCGCAAACGGGATATTCTAAAGCAAATCATGATCTTGGCTCTATGATTACTGGCCCTCGTTATTACTCTGGATCGAAAATATCCCTAATAGTAGAGCTTAATTTGTATGGCTTGAAGGGTTTGGGTTTTACGTGTAACCACATAGGGCTCACGCATGGACGGAAGTGTCAAGAACCTCGAGGCATTAGACAACCTCGTAAGGCAAGTTTGTACAAAATCTTCCAGGAAAGCAGGCCTGAAAATATGCTCTAGTTCAAGTACTCCGATATATTAGCGGTGACGGTGCTCATGGCAGTTATAATGAAGGTTTTTTTTTCTTTAATTTTTAATTTTTTCTCTCTGTAAAGAGGTCTGGTATCTACGACGGAAATAGGGAATTTTATGTCTCGAAACTTTTCAATTTTTTTCCTCTCCTTTCATATTTCTCACAATTAATAATATCCGCCACGATCTCATTCTAACATGGATATAAAAGATCTACTGGACAAGCCTGTGAGACCTAGAGTTTTTCTAGACATCTCCATAGGTGGCAAGCCAATCGGCAGGGCTATCTTTGAACTGGTAAGTATATGGATGCCAAGTGAGTTTGCATGAATAAGCTCTAACTCAAACTAGCTCAACGATGGTATGAAAGATATCTCAGACTGCTGGTAATTACTAACAAGATATTCAAGAGGTTCCCAAGACTGCTGAAAATTTCCGCGCACTTTGTACTGGTGAGAAAGGCGTCGGTAAGCTTGGGAAGCCGTTACATTTCAAAAATTCTCACTTCCATAGAGTTATCAAGAATTTTATGATCCAAGGTGGTGACTTCACTGTTGGTAACGGAACTGGTGGTGAGAGCATCTACGGCGAAAAGTTCAATGACGAAGCCTTTATCACAAATCATTCGGAGCCGTTTCTACTTTCTATGGCTAATGCTGGTCCAAACACGAATGGCTCTCAGTTCTTTGTCACCACAGTTCCAACACCCCACTTGGATGGGAAACATGTTGTTTTTGGCCGATTACTAGCTGGAAAGTCAGTGATCCGTACCGTTGAACACACCAAAAAGGGTCCAAATGATATGCCAGAACTTGAGGCAACAATCGTGGACTGTGGTGAGATTCCTGCTGCAGCATCTTTAGAGGAATACATGGTATCTGATGGCACTAATGACCCTTTTGAAGATTTCCCCGGCGACGAAGCCTCAGTTCAGAAAGATAATACGGACCCTGGTCCTGCTCTCACCGCTGCGAAACAAATCAAAGAGATTGGGACACAAGTCTTACGCACGGCAAATGGTAGCGATGACCTCAAAGGACTCTCATTGGAAAAGTACAAGAAGGCTCTACGATATGTCAACGAATACATGCCTGATCCTGTGGAGCACGCCGAGGCATATAACGAGTACCTAAAGCTTAAAATTGCTTTGCATCTAAACGTTGCTTTGGTTTCTCTACAAATTGGAGACACCCACGAAGCGTTCAAGGCAGCGAACAATGCACTGGAGGTTACGTCCATCACCCCTCAAGAACGTGCCAAGGCATTGTACCGACGTGGATTGGCTAGTGTTCGTAGCAAGAATGAGGCAGAAGCTGTCAAAGACTTTGAGCAAGCCCTACACATTGTGCCAGGCGATGCTGCTATCACAAACGAGCTTGTACGTGCGCGCCAGATTATTACGAAGCGAAAAGACGGCGAGAAGGCAGCATATTCCAAGTTTTTTAATTAGAGAGTACAGTAAATTAATACTACTGCAGCTTAAAGAAAAGAAAGGAATAAAAAATACAAAAAAATACATCTACCTGAGCTTATTACAAGTAAGATTTTAACATTTCGTAGTATTTCGCGGCATATAAATTTATTGTCTCCCAAATTTCAGCTGCAGTGGGCAGCGAAATCAGAAAATTCTTAGTTTTCCAACACCCGCAAAAGTTGGCCAGCCACACAATTTTCTAGCAATCCACTCAATTATAGCTTGACACAGACTATTCAGTACCAAGCGAGTCTCTACGTGAAGAATATGGCCAAATACTTGTGTTTGCAGAGTCTCAGTATGTACTGTTGCAGAGCGTGATGCTGGACTTAACGCGTGGCAATGACCTCAGAAGGTTGTGGTGAAATTTGGTTTGACTTAATTCCACAATGGACATGATGCTATTTAAGCACAATGGTTGGAAGCAGTACGAGCATAAACATTTTCTTTCAAAGATTTTCTTTCTCCTTCTTTCCTGGTTCTTTTTATTCTCCTTCTCTTTTTTTTCTTCAAGTTTTTTTGCATCTTAAGCTTCGAGCACGACACTGACAGTGTGTATTCACTCTGAATAACATCTTGAAACCATTTGCTACCATCTCATAACTCATATAGCATATCTCGCCAATCATGGCTGAGCCACTTCAAGAACCGTACGACCCTGAGAAGGGACCTGACTTCGTAGACGATTTGGGTGCCCCAAAGTCCAAGAAGCGTCAATGGAAGTTTATTCCAAACTTCATGACCATCCGTATGCCTGACATTCAGATTGACAGGAAGGCACTTGAAAACAAGCTCCGTTACAAGTATATTCTGATATTTTTTTTGGTGGTCAGCATTATCCTCTCTTCCATTGCCGTCGGTTCATGTTCGAACAGCAGCAAGCCCATAACTGATGCGTATCTGCTAGAGCTCAAATATGATGCCTATAAACGACAGCCGCTCAATGGTGAGGGTGTCATCAACTTGGGAGCATTTGCAACTTTCAACTCTAATGCAAATGCATCAGATCTGTCAGTTCGTATTGGCTACTTTGGTACCTGCATTTCCTCAACGAAACTCAAGTCGAGTACTAAGAAGGACTGGATCTGCTCAAAAAATGTAACTACTATTGTTGACACTCTTAATTCACCTGGACAGGATCCGTTCAACGTCATACATCTTATGAATGAGGTCCGGTCAAACGTCCTTTCACCAGTCATATTTATCATTTCTGTCATTTTTACATTTTTGGCTATGGTTGTTTTGGCTGCTGCCAATATTAAAAATACTTCTCTGTTTTTCACAGCGACAGGCCTCACACTTTTTTCTTGCTTTTTGGGACTTGTGGCCCTCGTCTGGCAGCAGGTTTCTGTGGACACTGCGAAATCAGTGCTCACAAACTTGTCCAACAACGCCTTACTCGTAACGGCTGGCTCTGTTCCTGCAGGTTTAGGCTGGACTTCTCTATTTTTCCTCTTTGGAGTGTCAATTGGTATTGTTGTACTCGTACTGAACGAGAAGCAAGCTCTAGTTACACTTCAAGACTTTGGTAGTGACTTTGAGGAAACTCAGAAACGGTATGGCCAGAATGCTTTGGACGGCAGGTTGAATGACGACTCTGCCGTAAACTTGGGTGCTCAAAATGTGCGATACCCGACTGAGACTCCGAACATCAACATGCCAACGCCATATTAAAAGAAATTTGCTTTGAATTATATAATTGGATAAAACTGGGCTGAAAATGTATAAATAAAAGGGTATATACTGGAATAATAGCATAGAACATGAGTCAATAAATGACTTTATTTGAAAGCCTTTTGCCTGCGACGTTCGTTCCAGTGCAATGTTTTGCTTAAACTCTTAAACCAAAGTTCAGTACATTTTCCATTCTGCACTTTAGGAAATGGAAAACGTGAAGCAATAACAGTTAGAAAGTCACCTTGTTCCAGCTCTACGCGGCTACGCCCGTCAAAGCTACACCACGCAGATACTCGCGCATCGTAAGGGACCCCAATACGGATTATAACTGCATCAGGCACAACCAACGGTCGGAATGACAAAGTGTGAGGGCAAATGGGTGAAATTAAGATCCCTGGAATATCTGGATGAACTAGCGATCCACCGGCCGAAAGTGAATAGGCAGTTGAACCACTAGGTGTTGAAATTACGCAGCCGTCTGCTTCGATGGAAGTAAGCAGAGTGAAATTTCCATAAAGTTCTGTTGTAGTAATAGTAGGATTGGGTCCACGGTCCTAAAGGTTGATTAGAATGATGAAAAAGGTGAACAAATCAAGAATACGTACAACTACAAGATCATTTAGAATGCAGTAAGATTCGCCTGTTGTATGATGTCTGAAAACTCCATCTTCTTGAGCACTCAAGATTTCTTCTTCCAAGTCGGACTCAGTCTTGTTTTCACGGTTATTAGCTTTCATGATTGTGCACTCGAATCTCATTCGCAGTGAGCATGTTACTCCATTGACTATGATGTCCTTCAAAATTTGGTCTTTAAGATAATAGTCGTAATTGCTATAAAAGTTAACCAGGGATCGAAACATATAAAATTTCCATACTCACGTCAAATAGCCTAAGCTACCTAATGAAAAGCACAGCACAGGCGGAACGACCCTTTGGAACAACCAGCTGGCATACAACACTGTTCCATCACCACCAAGCTAAAAAGGTCAGTGCACAGTTTGATTTGATTCTTACACTCAGAAAAATACTCACTGTAATCACGAAATCAAAAAGATTCGGATGGTCTCTGCACATTTGCTGGGTCCAAAAATGAAGCCTATCAATACCTTCTACCGAATTTTTCTTCAATGACCCGTAATCAAAATGGCTGTTCGTCGCTAAGACATCCTGCACATAACTAGTAAATGTTGGCACTTAACCTTCAGGCTAAAAGAAAAAAAAACTTACACATTAAGGTGTCCCCAAGTAGATTTCAATGTCAAAAGCCACGTAGCTAAGTCCCGTGTTGTACCAATCACAGATGTATCCACAATTTTCGAGATGATCAGGACATTTCTCATTCTTAGCTTCATGGAAAAGCTCACTTCGCACAATTAGCATCAATTTAAAGTACAGACATTCAACATACTCAAACTCTTGCTGAGATCGCGCACACTAACAACCAGGTCAGATAAAGAGTCACTATCTAGAGGCTTGGACTCAGATGAGAGATTTTGAATAGGCGTGCTCAAAGCAGAGTGAATATCTTCCAAATGAACAGGATCGCCATTGCGGGGCTGCAATAAGTTGTGAACAACCATACAAGATTCTCTCCGATCGCGACTCGCTGTAATTGAGGATCTTCTGTCATCGTGGAACTCTACAGTTGCAGACAGCCTACGTCCACTGGATATTGGGGAAACTGAGGAATCGCTCCCCCTTGAGTTTGAGCTAAGCGGGCTCAGATCTCGCAATTCACTGGAATGGGATTTCGAAGAATGGAAGCTCATTTAGGCTGACTTACGTCTATTCCGTGAAGTTCTGACAACAATATTTCGGGAGAGAGATGATACATGTTGAATAAAGTCGGAGAAACGAAACGAGTCAGATGCACAAAGTTGTGGTCATGTGATCAAAGAACCGAAAAACTTCCAAGCACAGTACGAACTTTTGTGATTTCCTCGATCTGAAAGAAAGAAAAAAGCTTTCGTTATTATCAAGCATGGCGTTGCACGTGGTATCATGGGAAGATGAGGACCGGGACCTGCAAATATTGAAAGAAGGATTTTATCCAGAACAGTTTGGTTCTAACTCACAATCCAGAAAGCAAGCCGTATCTAAGGTCAGCACTCATGTTTTAGCATTGGAACACTCTCTAACAATCATTAGGTCTCAGCGTATCAGACACGCGGTTCAATTCCACATTCTGTTGAAACTACTGCATACTTGACATCAGCTGTTTTAAGTGATGAAGATGGCACTGACCCATACGTTGTACGACTTGCCTACTCTATGGCCTTGATCAGGTAGGCCTCATTGATATTTTTTTTGATTAAAGGGCCTTATATTAATACTAATAGATTTGTTAATGGAATGGTAGATGCCGTTCAGCAACCTCCGTTTACACTTCCGACATATCATTTAGCCAAAGTTCTTGGTATTCCGTCTCATTTCGTCGAGCTACGACATTCAGCAACCCATGAGGCACTTCCTCCGCTCAATCTCTTACGTGACTTTGCCCACCGGGCGCTTTCATGGCTTTGGGATAACTATTGGAGTGTTTTGAAAGAAACTCACAGGAGTGCACAGTTTACTGACTCTGGAAGTGCAACTGTGAAAGAGCTGTTTCGTGAATGGAGGAGACTCCGTAGGGAGTCTCCAAATAAAGTTGTCCTCAGAACTGACTCTACTGACTACGGACGCAAGCATTGGGAAATTGTTTCTTACATTGCGAAACTGCAGAGAAACGACGAGGATCATTTTATAAATCATTTATTAACTCTTAATATTTTGGTTCCAACGAGGTAGATAAACTTGAATTCGCTTTATGTGCCAGACTAACATCATACAGCCCGCAATCAAGTGTGTCGTCTAGGATCAAACTGTACGCGCCATTGCTGAACATTTTAGCAGAAAACGGATTTATCGACCGGATTGCTATATACTGCATCAATTATATAAAGCAATTTAACAAAGGCAATGATCAGCCAGATTCAGAAGAGCACGACCAAGAATCACAAAGGAGTTACGACAGCATTTTGGAATGGTTGAAGTTATTTTTCACTCATACATCTGGTCTCTATCAGAATCCTTGGTTTCAAGATATCGATAATTTACTTGAGAATCTCGTCAAGTTTCCAGAACCTTGGTATGACGCTATTAAAAAACCATATTTTTTCTACTAACTTTAATAACTTAATTCCTTAGGGCTATCCCTCTATTAACTAGATATTTAGAGACATTTCCAGACGGAGAACTGAACACCAGAATAGCAACACTGGCAAGACATATGTCACGCCAATTCAATGCAGTTGAGAACGGTTCCGATATTGCACCATCTATAGCTATTATTGAAGCCGATCTCGCCAAGTTTAAACTACGGCTAGAGACACTAAATATGGACGAAGCTATTGCCCAAAGTACTCAAAACGAATTGCTGTGGGAACTCGATGAGACTTGGGAGCCCCGACCAATTGGCGTTTTGTAGAAAAGAATAGAAGGCAAAATAGGATTCCTGAAATGTCCCGAATAAATTGAAGACAGCCTGTTTTGATACTGAAGGTAAGAAGGACGAGAGATGCAAGTAGTGTAGGCTATGCAGTATGTACCGTTACATACCAAATAGCAAATAAAATTGTTGGTGACAGGTGACCGTGCCTGACCGAATTGGCTGCGCCTACTATTATGAAAACTTCCGACAACTTAAATCTCCGTTGCCAGCTTTGCCTTCCTCCCTTCTACTCTTTCACTTGGACTTAAATATTTCTTCGCTCTAGTAATTGAATTCAGCTCAATTGATACTTTTCACATTTTTCAACTAAAATACACATATATCACTCAATGGGTCTTGCCAGTAAACTAGCTGCTGCTCAAGCAAATCAAGCCGCCAACCCAGCTATGTCTGGCTATCCAGGTGGCCAGCAACACCCTCAGTCAAGTTATCCTGGACAACAGCCTCCACAATCAAGCTACCCTGGACAGCAAGGTGGATATAACCGTCCTCCTCAAGCTGCTCCTGGTGGATATGGTCAACCCCCTCAACAGCAATCCTACGGACAACGCCCTACCCAGGGAGGCCCTCAAGGCGGGCCGCAAGGACAGTACGGCCAACCTCCTCAGCAACAACAGTATGGCCAAAGGCCTGGTCAGGGTTCTCTTGGTGGTAACGGCCCTCAAAGTCAATATGGCCAACAGCAATACGGACAAGGTCAAGGTGGGTACGGCCAGAACCCTCAGCAACAGCAGTATGGCCAGCAGGGAGGTTCCCAAGGATATGGCCAACAGGGCGGACCTGGAGGTTATGGCCAGCAAGGACCTGGAGGTTATAATCAGCAAGGGGGTCCAGGTGGTTATGGTCAACAAGGTGGTCCTGGAGGATATGGTCAACCTCAGCAGGGCGGAAATGTTGCCAACATTGCTGGAATCTTGCAAAAAGCTGTCCAAGAAAACACTCTCACTTCCTTCTACCCACCCCAGGCAATTCAGCAAATTGCCAATAGAATTACTCCCCACATAAGTACTATTGCCAGCAGATGGCAGATTCCTATGGAAATTGCCGTTGATATTGCACGCCTAGCGTTATACGATATTGTCATGTTTGTTGATGATTCCGGCTCCATGTCCTTTGAGGAGAATGGTGAACGCATTGATGACTTGAAACTAATCTTGAACCGGGCCGCATTTGTGTCTGCCCTTATGGATGATGATGGACTTGAGGTTCGATTTATGAATAGTTCTGTTCAAGGTAATCATCTCAGAAGTGAGGCTGATGTAACAGGACTGATTTCTCAGGTTACGTTCCGAGGTCTTACTCCACTAGGTACCAGTCTCAAGTCCAAAGTAATTGAACCATTGGTACTGCAGCCAGCTCAGCAAAACCGCCTCAGGAAGCCTGTTTTAATTGTTACTATTACTGATGGCCAACCGGCGGGTGAACCTACCAACACCGTTTTTGGTGTTATAAAGGATACCAAGCGATTCTTGGGTAGGACTCCTTATACCCCTGGTGCTGCTGCTTTTCAATTTGCCCAGGTCGGTAATGATTTGAAAGCCAGAGATTTTCTTTCGTCTTTGGACACTGATCGCGAAGTTGGTTCTATGGTTGACTGTACCAGTAACTTTGAAGTTGAACAAGACGA
>JAKVQY010000629.1:0-10842 GCA_030463045.1 Geotrichum macrosporum | reverse complement strand
CACCACCATCACCATCACCATCACCACCATCACCATCACCACAAAATATAAAAATTATTCATAACTTTACAGCCACCACAAATATTTTAAATCTGTTTTAGACAACCCCTATTGAAATTTTAACCTCTACAAAATGAATATATTTTTAACAGTGTATTTATTTTAAAAAACTTGCTATACCTATTTTATACCTTTTTTTTCCCGATCATCTCTCTCCTGAGAGAAAATTTCTTTCTTCTTCTTCTTCTTCTCCTCCTCCTTCTTTCTTTCCCTATCTCACCTTTCATCTCCTTAAAAAAATCATCAGAAATGACTGCTGCCGCTCCCCAGGAAACTTTCCTTTTTACCTCCGAGTCAGTCGGTGAAGGTCACCCTGATAAGATCTGTGACCAGGTCTCTGATGCCATTCTCGACGCCTGCCTCAAGGAGGATCCTCTTTCCAAGGTTGCCTGTGAGACCGCTGCCAAGACTGGTATGATTATGGTTTTTGGTGAAATCACTACTTCTGCCAAGCTGGACTTTCAAAAGATTGTTCGTGATACCATCAAGCACATTGGCTATGATCACTCTGAAAAGGGGTTTGACTACAAGACATGCAACGTTCTTGTCGCCATTGAGCAGCAGTCCCCTGATATTGCTCAGGGTCTTCACTACGAACAGGCTCTTGAGAACCTCGGTGCTGGTGACCAAGGTATCATGTTTGGTTATGCCACCAATGAGACTGAGGAGCTTCTTCCCCTTACTGTCATTCTTTCTCACAAGCTTAATGCTGCTCTTGCTGCCGCTCGTCGTGACGAATCCCTTGGTTGGTTGAGACCCGACACTAAGACTCAGGTCACTGTTGAGTACAAGCTCGAGGATGGTGCTTGTGTTCCCCTTCGTGTTGATACTGTTGTCATTTCCACTCAGCACTCTGACGACATTTCTACCGAGGACCTTAGATCTGAGATTCTCTCCAAGATTGTCAAGAAGGTCATTCCCAACCACCTTTTGGACTCCAACACCAAGTACCACATTCAGCCTTCTGGCAGATTTGTCATTGGTGGTCCTCAGGGTGACGCCGGTCTTACTGGCCGTAAAATTATTGTTGACACCTATGGTGGATGGGGCGCTCACGGAGGTGGTGCTTTCTCTGGTAAGGATTTCTCCAAGGTCGATAGATCTGCTGCTTACGCTGCCCGTTGGGTCGCCAAGTCGCTTGTTGCTGCTGGTTTGGCCAAGCGCGCCCTGGTTCAATTCTCTTATGCCATTGGTGTTGCCGAGCCCCTCTCTATCTTTGTTGACACATATGGAACTTCTGACAAGACCTCTGATGAGCTTGTCAAGATTGTTCGTGACAACTTTGATCTCCGTCCCGGTGTCATTGTCAAGGACCTTAACTTGGCTCGTCCCATTTACTTTAAGACAGCCTCTTACGGTCACTTCACCAACCAAGAAAACACTTGGGAGGTTCCTAGAAAGCTCAAGTTTTAAGACATCTAGGGTCGAACTTTCTTGCTATTTTAATGACTTGTTTTCCTGAATGGCTAATTTGCAACGCTCAACTCGTTGTTGCCTAATGATCTTGGTTCTTGTTTTTTTTTGTTTTTTTTTTTGATTCATTGGTTTATTTATTTATTCCTGGTTCCTCTTCCTCCCCTGTGATCCTTCCTCTGTATTTTTACATTTCACACTCATTCCTCCGCTCCGTTGTTCTTTTGCCCGTTTTTTCGAGGTATCTGCCATACTTGGGAAATATACAAGTCTGGCTCTTAAGGTCTTCAACCGACTTTGCATAGTGTTAATAACTGAATTTTGTACGTAACAAATAATTCAAGAAAAAAAGTTTTGAAATTTTTCATGTTGTCTTTTTGCATTTTCCAGTAGAAAGGATATAATGTACTACTTTGAAAACAGTCTTCGTAAAGTTCGACCATACTACTATGTCCGGCAAATCTTTTGCAAGGAGCGGTGGGTGAATCGTACAGTTGACAATGTGTTTAAACAAGAAATCAGGGAGTTGGTGCTGGATGAAAGACGGGTATGTTGAAGGAACCGGTGTTTGCCAACTCAATCGTAATGCGCATATTAGAAAAAAGAGTATGAAGACGGCAAGATTGTATTGATCAGAGGGCGTGGTCGTAAAGGTTCTGAGTGCAGGATCAGTGGTCTCCAAGTGGCCGATGAGCGTTTACAAAGTGGCGATATTATAGAATTTGGCAGCCATATTCATGAACCAGCCGTCTCTAGTGGACAATTTTGTGCGTTTCAAGGCCAGCAAAAACAAGAAAATGAAGTACGGGATCAAGAGCAAGGCTATGCGTTGCTTGAACAAAAAGATGTTGTGGTTTATGAAGATTCGTCTACATTGGTGATCAACAAGCCAGCGGGCGTGCCCGTACATCCCACAGGCCGGTATATATGGAACTCACTGACAAAGATTGTGGAGTCAGAGGTTGGATATAAAGTGTTTGGTAAGTTGCTACTATTATACATGTAACTTTTGTGGATTTGAGTCTTGCTTCACTTTCCTAAGGCTCTGTTTTATGACAATTCCAGGGCTAGCACTAACATTTTTGAAAAAAAAAATAATAATTTGTTTAGCCTCGCATCGACTAGACAGACTTACTTCTGGCATTTTAATTCTTGGAAAATCATCGTTTGCAGCTTCCAAGTTGTCTCAGAAGTTGAGGGATAAGGAACTGACGAAAGAATATGTTGCATTGGTTAACGGCGTGTTTCCGTAAGTTTATCGCCTGTCATTTTACTTGAGAGGTGAATTAAATCAAAGGTTGTTTTCATTAGGGATGATGGTGATGATGTATATTGTTCAGAACCTATATTCAATACGCAGTTTGTGTCTGGGTGGCCTAAATTTCAGGGCGAACTAGTCAGTAGCTTCAACAACCACAATGGCACTACCACCTCCCCCACTGTGGGCACATTTATGAAGCCAGCGAGCACCAAGTTTACTCTTCTCAAGCGGCATCCTTCCAAGCCTCAAAGTCTAGTTCTTTGCACCCCGTTGACTGGGCGCACTCACCAGATCCGGAAACATTTGAGTATACTGGGATATCCCATTATTGGTGATACCGTATATGGCGAGAGTTTATTTGTGGAGTTGACGAGAGTCGTAAACAATCTCAGCAGCAGCAGCAGCAGCAGGGACTTAGTCGAACCGTTATTACTAGAAAAGGCCAAACAAATCTATCTCAAGCTCCAACATAAAATTCAAACAAACACGGCTGACCAACAACTCAAAGACACTTGCTCTGTCTGTGATAAGCAGTTGTTTAAGGACCCAGAACAAAGCGCTTTAATGATTTGTTTACATGCGTTAAGGTATACACAGAAACCCAATGTTGAGAAAGAAGACGCCGGCTTCATGTATGAAACACCTTTACCTGTATGGGCCCAATTCTAGCCGGAAATAATGATAATTGACGTGAAAAAAAAAAAAAATTTCAACAGCAAAATGGCGTTAGATCATTACAAATACCTAGAGATGATATATATGACTACCAAAAAATATACATCTACTCAACTATTTACAATTTGTTACAACTAACGCCAGTTAAGCCCTGATCCAGGCTCAAGACGCACTAAAGGCGGTATCAACCGTTTCTTGCACATGTGTTCCACAGCGCCCCATTTGACTTTCCTATTAAACTCTTCGGCCCAAGTCAGCTTTTTCAGGTCCTTGTCTCGTGCAAGTGCTGCTACCCGTTTCACAAGTTCATCTATTTGAACTTGCAAGTCCTCCAAATCGTTTGGGTAATTGTGCGATCGAAACAAGTAAAGTCCGTCCACCGAATCTGGGTTTTTTTGAAATCCCTCCCATAATGCGTTCCCTGTTCGCTGTGTAATTGCTTTTCGTGAAAAGGCATAAGACATTGGATTGCGAGATCGTTTCTGTAGAATGCTAGAGTTGCCAGCAACTGCGGATACAAATTCAGGATTCCCATTGTATTCAGCCCCAGCTGAGAACGTAGAAACAAGCGCTGGCCTTGATTTACGACCTAATGATAAGAAATGCCAAGGAGGAAGGTAATACGCCGTAAAGTATTTGCAGTTATAGGCAATAGGCGTGGACTGCAAAAATCTCATTGTGAATCCATGTTGAACTAAGAATGACGGAACGCCATGAATTTCTTCAGGATGTGAGGCAGCTGCAGCAGCCTTCGCCTGCCCGAGAACATAAAGCCGGTCTTTAAGACCTAAAACATGTGTCTTGCGAGTGACAATATTGTTTGGTCCGCGATCCCGAAATACCTTGTCTAGGATTGTTTTCTTCTCGTAGCCACCTAGCGATATGCGAGAAGTAACAATTCTCCCTATTTCATCGCTACCGTACAGATTTTTCGCTGTCGACACTTGATCCGTACTTGGCCCCTCTTGCTGCACTTTCTCCTGCCGGAAACCGATTTTGCCAACACTCCTTGTATATGGATTCAGGAGAGAATTAACCGGCTCCTTATTCACTGTGACTTTTCTACCAGGTTGTTTCCGAAGACCTTTGGCTCCTCCGCCTGCTTTGGATCCAGATGGAAAAGTGATACCTCGCCTTCCTTGAAACACCTTTAAATATTCCTTACATACCCTCTTATTGACCAGCCAAATCATCATTAATTTACCCAGGAAATATGCACCATTTTGGAGGCCAAAGGTTTGTAATCGTCATAAGTGAGAAAAACACATTTTGACCGTTTAAACCTCAAACAGCAAAACCTAAACCTAAACCAAACCAGGTCCAAGACCATATATGTTCGTTAAACCAAGTATCAACCTAGGAAAACAAGCTGTTTACAAAAAAATTTTCAAACGCAAAGGGAATTCTTTTTGATCTACTCCTTAATCTTTTTTTTACTTCTTCCCTCTTAAATTTTTTTTTTTTTTTTTTTTTTCCAAGAACGAGCTGTTTCTTAAAAGAATCAAAGTATTCACTATGGACCAGCAATTCGTCACTAATCTGACTGCTACTCTACAGCAGATCACTGCCCCTGATACAGTTGCAATTCAGAAAGCTTCTGAGTCCCTCCAAAATGACTTCTATAACAGCCCTCTAATTATTCCTGCTTTGATCCACATTTTGCAATCACACCCTGAGATCCATGTCCGTCAGCTGGCTGGTGTTGAAGTTAGAAAACTCATTTCCAGGGAGTGGTTTGATGAGGAGAAGGTTTCTCAGGAAAACAAGACCCAGATCAGAGGTTCTCTGTTAAGCTCTACCCTTGCCGAGCAGGACTCCCTGGTTAGACACACTTCCTCCCGTGTTATATCCGCAATTGCCAAATTTGACGTCGAAGAAGGCACATGGCCAGAACTTCTTCCTGCTCTCTTCCAGGCTGTCACTTCTTTGCAGGTTGCTGAACGTGAAGTCTCTGTTTTTATTCTCTATACCCTTCTTGAAGCCCAGCTCGAGTCTCTAGAAGGATCTACCATTACAATTCTTGAACTGTTAAGTAAGACAATCAATGACCCTGAGTCGCTCCAAGTTCGAGTTTCTACTCTGGAAGCTCTTGGATGCATTGCTGACAACTTTGAGTCCGGAATCCCAGAAGGCGGGGAAGCTACCATTGAAGCTTTCCGATCCTTGATCCCTTCCATGGTAGAGGTTCTCAAGCAGGTCATAATTTCCAACGACGAAAAGTCCGCTGTTCAGGTCTTTAATGTCTTTAGCATTCTTCTCAATTCTGAGGCTTCCCTCCTTTCCAATCATTTTGGTGACCTCATAAATTTCATGATTCAAAACATTGTCGCAGAAAAGCAGCTAGCCGACGAATTCCGCATTCCCGCTTTGCAATTTATTATTACTGCTGTGCGCGTTAAGAAGCTGAGAATTCAGGCTTTGAAGCTTGGACCTCTTTTGGTCAACGTTGCTGTTCAAACAATTGCCCAGGAGTACCGTGAAAATCCAGAAGATCTTGATGATGATGATGACGAGGATACCGATGCTACTCCTGCAACTCTTTCTCTCCAGCTTATTGACACCATGTCTAGTAACTTAGCCCCTAGCCAGGTTATGGTTCCTCTTCTAGACGTGGTGCCCGGCCTCATTCAGTCTTCAGATCCTGCAGAGCGCAGAACTGGATTTATGGCTCTTGCTGTCTCCGTTGAGGGTGCCCCTGACTTTGTTAACACTCAGATTTCAAGCATTCTTCCAGCCATTGTCAATGGCCTTAACGACTCTGACTTGTCCGTCAAGGTTAGCGCTCTTCTCTGCTTGCATTATCTTTCCAGCGAACTTCGCGAAATCGTAAGCTCCGAGCACGAGGTTCTCCTTCCTCTCGTTTTCAACATCATAGACACTGCTACTGCTTTAAAGGTTGGCAAACAAGCTTGTGCTGCCTTGGACGCTCTTCTAGAGTCCATGGACCGCCAGGTTATTACTGAAAAATACCTGGCAGAACTTGTTCCTAAACTTTTGCATCTCCTCCATAATACTAACGACCTCACTCTCAAGGGCTCCATAATTGCCGCCCTTGCCTCCGCCGCATTCTCCGCTGGCAAGAACTATCTCCCTTACTTCCCCGAGACAATTTCTACTCTTGAGCCCTTTGCTGGTCTCAGTAGCAATATTGACGAGCTTTCTGATCTTCAAGCTGAGCTTTGCGCCAATTCCATTGATGCACTTGGTTCAATTGCTGTCGCTGTAGGCAAAGAGACTTTCAATCCTTATGTCGAGCCACTTGTCGAGGCAGCCTACCGATGCATGGCTTCTTCCAACTCCAAACTCAAGGAATGTGGCTTTATTTTCGTCGGAACCCTTGCAAGATTCTACGGCAAAGACTTTGCTGTATTTGTCGAGAAGATTGCCAGCGAGATTTACAAGTGCCTTGATCAAGAAGAGTTTGGCAGTCTCGAAGACTTGATTGACGAGGATGACGAGATCGGTGAAGCCGACGAAGACAAGGATATTTTGGAACTGCTTCATGTTTCAAGTGCTACAGTCATTGAAAAAGAGTACGCCACCGATACCCTTGGTGATCTCATGGAGGCTGCCGGAGACAAATTTCCCGATGTTCAAAAGGCCATTGGCTTCTTAGTGAACCAGGTAGAGCACTTTAATGAGGGAATCCGCAAGTCTACTATCAACTCTCTTTGGAGGGCCTATATGGCCTGGGCCGCTTTTGAGAACGAGCCCTGGACTCCTGGTTTCCCCACCTCGGAGCACACCAATCCTATCACAGCCGCTATTGGTCAGAAAGTTCGCAAGGCTACCATCGATGGATTTGAAACTGAGACCGAACGTGTTGTTGCTATTGCGATTTGCGACCGTTTTACTAATGCTCTGAAGGCTATGGGACCTCGTGCTCTGTTCAACTTTGATACTCTTAACCAGCTTTCTGGCGAACTTGTCATGCTTTTAGAGAAGCAACATGGCTCTCAAGTTAATGAAGCTGATGAGGGTGCTCAAGAGGACGAACTTGCTGAGCCTTCTGAGTATGACGAAGCCCTTGTGGACTCTGCCCTTGACGTCGTTGTCCAGCTATCCGCCAGTCTAGGTAGTGTCTTTGCTTCTATCTTCCCGAACTTCCTCAAGCCTATTCTTAAGTTCTGCTCTAGCAGCAGTAACTCTGAGCGTGCGGCTTCCGTTGGTGCTCTTGCTGAGATTGTAAATGGTCTCAAGTCTGACGTGACTCCCTTTACCGAACAACTTTTGAAGACTTTCCTTCATCGTTTGAGCGATTCTGATCTTGAAGTTCGCAGCAACGCTGCATACGGTATTGGTCTCTTGGGCTACTACAGTCAGGCTGACCAGACCGTTGTCAGCGCGTACCCTACTATTCTGGAAAAGCTTCAGAGACTTCTGAAGAAGGTCGACAAGAGCAGTGACGACAATAACGCCCGTGGCCTGGCCAATGCCTGCGGTTGCGTGTCGCGTTTGACCATCAAGCACCCTAACAATATCCCAATCAGCGATCTTGTTCCCGTACTTCTGAGCCATTTACCTCTTGTCGACGGTATGGAAGAAAACACTCCCATTTTTGAACTTATTGTTGAGCTTGTTCGCAATAATGAGCCCACCATTATCGGCATGCGTGAGCGCTTGGTTGACATCTTTGCTAGTGTCTTTGTCCAGGAACAAGCTGCTAATGCTGATGCTGCCGCTCAGCCTGATGCCGAACTTGATCCCAGTGAGAAGCCATTTGAAAACGCAGAGATCAGAAATAAGGTGATTGAGCTTCTCAAGTTTTTTGAACAAGGTCAACCTGGTCTAGTGTCAGGAAACGCTGTTCTATCTCAAGCTCTTTGAAAAAATGGAGTTTGATGAAATGAAACTATACCCCTTTAAAAAACCTTCCTTGACAAGTTGCTTTCGTTTAATAATGTCTTTCCCTTTATTAATTTTTTCTTTTGTATATCTTTCGTTGTGATTCACAAAAAACATAATATAGTAATTTTCATACATGTCTTCATTTCATTATTTTTTACAATTGTCCATGTATCGGATTATCAAGGAATGGACCAAACAGTTTTAATACGATTTTTTAGACACGAATAGCTTTGAGGCGTTTATTCCCTCAACAAATTGTTCTCATCACAGCGCGGGATTTCATCTAGCGAAATTCAACAGGAGAGTAAACCTGTGGAAGGGATCCTCCAATTTACTCTGTAAACTTTCCTTCCTATTTTAGTCAAACAGAAGACAGATAAAATTGTGACGGTCTTGCGATGAGTTTTCAGGTAAAGACCTCTTTAAGGTGGCCACTAGTTGTTTTTCCGTCCATTTCAAGTTGGCAAGTTCCGTCAGCAGCATGAAGGTTCCAAACCTGACATAAGAACACCAGGATGCATCCAACTATTTCTAAATACAAAGTTTGGCCCAGATTGGAATTTGTACTAATTAGAAATTAAGTATGCAAACCCGCTGAAATGAATTCCGCCACTTTATCTCAAAAACGGAGTTCAGAGGTAAAGCCGTTGTATGGTGAAATACACGTAGTAGAAATGGAAATAGAAGTGAATACATCCCCTCACATCCTGTGACTTGCGCATAGTGTTTCAGCCTTCTTTCTAGGTTCCGTACTCTTTTCATGGTGCAGCTTCAAGATCTCGTTGGGAATCTGTATATGAGTTGAGGTATAGCTGAAACATGACATTGAATTGATGTACACACTGACAGAAGCAGATTGCCCTATACTTTACGAACCTAGGTTGCTTGGATTATTCAGATCGACGTGTTAGCAGCGGAAAGGGTTTAACTACTCCCATTTCCATGAGAAGCCCTTTCGGCAATGGAAGAAACTCAGAACTAATATTTTTTTTATTTTTCATTTTTTATTAGACAGCTTTCTGATATATAAATGGGTACCATCCGACTAACTTGAACTTGGACAAACCTAAGATCTAATCTATCAGCAAACCAAAAAAATCAGAATAACACAGTTTCAATCAAAACAATGACATCCACTATCAAGTCTCAAGGAATTCCTCTAAGTGCTATTGGTTTTGGTCTAATGGGCTTTACATGGAAACCTCAATTTCCACCTGGCGTGGACTATCAAGCGACCCCAGACGAACAGGCATTTTCAGCTATGAAGGAAGCAATCAACAAGGGTGCAACATTTTGGAACGCTGGCACCTTTTACAATAAGCCTGACGAACCACTTGCAAACTTGAAATTGATTAATCGGTACTTTACAAAATATCCAGAAGATGCGTCCAAAGTGACATTGTCCGTCAAGGGTTGCGTCAATATTGCTGCTCACGAGATCCAGGGGTCGCGCGAGCAAGTACAAGCAAATATTGATCAGGCTTTAGAAGCGTTAGATGGGAAGGTTAAAATTGCTATTTTTGAGTGCGCAAGGGTTGATAAAAAAGTGCCAATTGAAGAGTCCGTCGCTGCTATTGCTGAATACGTCAAAGCAGGTAAAGTTTCTGGTGTTGGCCTCTCTGAGGTTAGTGCAGATTCCATTCGTAGAGCAGCAAAAGTCCATCCCATTGCAGCCGTTGAAGTAGAGCTCTCCCTTTTAGCTACTCATATTTTTGACGAAGGGATTGTTCAGGCATGTGGGGACTTGAATATTCCAATTGCCGCATATTCTCCTCTAGGTATTGGCTTTCTGGCAGGGAAGTACTCTGACGCTAAGGAGACTGCGAAAGCTCTCGGAGGTACACTTGACCGTTTGAACCAAGACAACATTGAACACAACTACAAGCTCTACCAAAAGGTCAAAGAGCTTGCTAACTCAAAGAGGGCCACTCCTGCTCAAATTTGTTTGGCTTGGATCACGTATCAGTCTGGTAAATTTGGGAACCCAGTCTTTATTCCAATTCCTGGATCAACTACTGCTGCTCGAGTTTCCGAAAATTCCACTGAGGTGACCCTTACCGATAAAGAGTTCAAGGATCTTAATGAATTTGTTAAGACTTTCAAAGTTTCAGGGGAACGTGGAAACAAGTTCCTAAGGCCGGACTATAGTGGTTGAGATACAAATGCATTGCTCTCATTACTTTGATACGCAATTCAGCTATAGGAGTGATTAAATTGCTCATAGTAAATCTATATTTTCTAGCAAGTTGTATTGCTTGAGTAACAGAGATAGGACCAATCATCATGTACCTGTAATGAGTCAATATAAATTTTTGTCATCTATTTAAGTATGGTGATCAGAAGTGAAAACCACAAAACAATTGATACTATCTGCCTGGTATTTGCATTCAGTAGAAAGCATCGCTGTATATTGCTTGATGACGATAAATCAGTTTATTGTCCTATGTAAAATATCCTATCTAAAAGAGAGAGTATATAACATAAAAGAAGACATTGTTCTAACTATTTGTCTGATACAGACCTTCTGCAGGGTGCAATCGAATTGCACTATATGATGGTAATTCTCCAATGAGCAATGGCGCTAG